>CM065177.1:22858806-23003744 GCA_033026295.1 Channa striata | reverse complement strand
AACTGAAATATAAGCAGGACAGCGAGATAAAGGTTTGTTTTTCTGTGAGTACCTTTGAAAGAATTGGAAGCTGTAGTATGACGTAATGGACTTTAGCTTTTTCCCATGATGAAACGTGCACATGGGAGGGGGGAAATACAGGAACAAATCAGCTGTGTTAAAAAGAACTTTGGACTACAACACCATGCTGTCAGACCTCAACAGTCTCTGCCATTTTCTGATCTGGATTATGGAAGAGGTTGAACTCTGCTTTTCTCATCTCAACACTTCCTGCAGAAAGACAATGCGTCCTCACCCTGTGCTCGTTTCCAGTCTGCTGTCCTTCGTGACCGTCCTAATTGTGGTTCTTAACCTGCTGGTCATCATCTCTATCTCCCACTTCAGGCAGAGATAAGATTCTTTGCATGTCGATAGTGTTTATTTCATAGGCAACATGGTGTCAGTTTAATCTGCTAACGGGAACATTTTGACATGGTGTTTTCATTATCACATGACAAACGCTGTTACACATGCACTGATTTGGTCCTAAATGATGTACCCAGAGCAGAGAACACGTTTTCTGGCTGACACTTTGATTAGTGCATGTGGGTTATTTGCAAAAACATTAGCATCTTTAGTACTTTGCTGTATTTTAGCCATTGTGTTTGAAGTATTATAACTGCTTAAAGACATTTTACACCATCATGTTCTGTGTTTATATTTTCCCATTTCAGGCAGCTCCACACAACCACCAACCTGCTCGTCTTTTCTCTGGCTGTCACAGACTTTCTTGTGGGTCTCCTGCAGATGCCAACGGAAATCCTCCTCTACCAAGGCTGCTGGATCCTGGGTGACTTTCTGTGCGTTGTGAATTTCTTTTTTGGTGGCTTCTTAATCAATGTTTCAGTAGGAAACATGGTTCTCATATCAGCCGATCGCTACGTGGCCATTTGTGAGCCCATGTTTTACTCCACTAAAGTGACTCTGAAAAGGGTTCAGCTCTGCATTTGTCTGTGTTGGTTATTTGCTGCTGTGACAACAGCTGGATATTGAAAGACTTTTTCAAACAAAACACAAGTATGATTTTTGTTATGGAGGCTGTGTAGTTGAATTTCAGTTGACTGAAATAGTGTTTGATACTGTTGTGACCTTTTTAGGCCCAATTACTCTCATCGTAGTTCTGTATATGAGAGTATTTGTGGTGGCTGTGTCTCAGGCTCGTGCCACCTGCCTCCGTGTTGCAGCCGTCACACGACAGCGTTCAGAGACTATAAAAGCGAAGAAATCTGAGCTCAAAGCAGCCAGGACTCTTGGCGTTGTAGTAGTCGTATTTGTTTTGTGTTACAGTCCATTTTGTGTTTTCAATGTCGGTGTTATGAACAATTCGACATGGTCTTTAACAGCCTCTATGCTATGTTGGCTGGTGTATTGTAACTCCTGTCTCAAATGTCTTTAATTTTATGCCTTTGTTTACCCCTGGTTCAGGAAATCTGTGAAACACATTGTTACACTTCAGATCCTGCAGCCTGACTCGTGCGATGCCAATATACTGTAGGTGTGTGTGTGTGGAGGAAAGTTCCCTTTTGAGTTGTGTTAATCACTCTGTTTTTACATATTCAAGAGACAAGACGTCCCAAAGACAAACGCAGTAGCATTAGCTCAGTTGGTAAGGCACACACAGTGGTCCACAGACCACAGGGTCAGCGGCTTGATCCCTGGTCCCTCATAGCTGCATATCGAAGTTTCCTTAGGCAAGACACTGAACCCCTAGTTGTTAGTCAGATGAGCATCCTGCATGGCAGCTATCAGCATCGTACCTTATTCTGTCAGTGGCTTTGGATAAAAGCATCTGCTAAATTACTAAATGTAAAATTAAAAACAATTTTGGCAGATTGTTGTATGATCAATTGCAGCCCACCCGCTGCTGTCATTCATAGCTTTGTTTGAAAATGTGTGTTCTGTGCTTGGGTTTAGAGTTAAGTTTTCATCCATTTAGGTTGAAGTTGCATGTAATGTAAATTTAACCCCAGACCTACCTAGTCAAAAGGTTATCAGAACTAAAAAATCAAAAAATGTATGAAACAAGTTCTAGTAAAATATAGTAAAAGTTTGCATCCCCCATAATGATTAATTACAAACTAACTTTAATTATTTTCTGATGAATTAACATTTTGTAATAGCTGAATATGCATGTAAGCATTAATTTCTTGAAAACATTTTTTTGCACTTATTACCATTCAGAAAAGGGAAAGTAAACTTTTCACTCACTTGTATTGTTGCTGATTAGACATCTGCTCAGTTTGAAGTGAAGCAATGCAATTCTAAAGGTATGTCCGTCATCAGGCCGCGTTAATCAGTGATACAAAATAAATATAAAAATATAATGGAATACTTAGAGGATGGTCCAACTATGTGAGCAAGACCTTAACAGAATGGCCTGTATGATAATATGCACTATGACCCAACCAGAATTTTTATTTTTAATTGTAGGCCATATCTTGCCTTTTTCTTACACATTTGTTTTCTTACATATTTCAGATATGTACCCTAATTCATCATGATAAAAATTAGATTTGAAAATATGAATATAACTGTCTGCTGGGAAATTCACTGCTCATATGTTCTTATAAGGTTAAATTATTATTTTTTTAACATTTAAATTCACTTTTGACGATGTGTGTATTTTGATGTGAACAGTAACACAGGTAGAATAATAAAATTCTGTTGGCACCAAGGGGATGTTATAAGTGAAGTTGCAGCTGCACAGAAATAACATATTCAAGATGGACCATTGTGTATAAATAGGCTTTAAAATGACCTATTAATATGCAGTAATGTGAGTAATGTTTCCACATAAATGCAAATAATTAAATCCTATAAAAATAAAAAACTTTGACAAAAATTCCTGTATGTGCTTTTTGATAGATTAAAAAAAGAATAAAACGTTAAAAGTTCTAAAGTAAGATAAGATAAACCTTTATTCATCCCAGTCAGTTAATGTAGCCTTTTCTTTTTCTTTTGGAGTATGAGAAGCCAAAGAATGGGAGGGAAAACGGGACGGCAATAAATAAGCTGAGTGACAAAGGGATTTTCACCAGAAAGCTGTCAGACCTCAACAGCCTCACATTCCTTTAAGAATTGATCATGGAATATGCTGAACTCTGCTTCCCACAGCTCAACACATCCTGCAGCAAGACAATGCGTCCTCGCTCTGTGCTCGTCTCCAGTCTGCTGTCCTTCATCACTGTCCTAACTGTGCTCCTTAACCTGCTGGTCATCATCTCCATCTCCCACTTCAGGCAGAGATAAACTTCTCTGCATGTTCTACATAGTGTTTATTTTGTGGTTTCAGTGAACAAAGGCAACAAAATATCTGTTTATTTTTTGATGAAAACAGCAGATTCAAATATTGGGCGATGCTTTATAATTACTTACATCTGCTGCCGTACATGCACTGATTTTGTCTTGGATAATGAAACTACAACAGAGAAAATGTTTTTCTTTTTTGAGCATTTGATTAGTGCGTGTTGGTTATTTGCAGAAGCATCAGCATGTGCGATACTGTTTAGACCTTGTGTTAGAGGACAGTTCATACTCCCAGTATTATGACTATAAACACTCATTTAACTACATCTGTTCTGTGTTTATTTTTTCCCATTTCAGGCAGCTCCACACAACCACCAACCTGCTCGTCTTTTCTCTGGCTGTCACAGACTTTCTTGTGGGTCTCCTGCAGATGCCAACGGAAATCCTCCTCTACCAAGGCTGCTGGATCCTGGGTGACTTTCTGTGCGTTTTTAACTTCTATTTTGCTGGTTTCCTCACTAATGTTTCAGTAGGAAACATGGTTCTCATATCAGCCGATCGCTACGTGGCCATTTGTGACCCCATGTTTTACTCCACTAAAGTGACTCCAAAGAGACTTCAAGTCTGCATTTGTCTGTGTTGGTTGTTTTCTGCTGTGAACAGCAGCTGGATATTGAGACATGTCTTCAAACAAGAACACAAGTATGATTTATGTTATGGAGAGTGTGTGATTGAACTGAAAGTGACTGATGCCGCAGTTTATACAGCTGTGATCTTTATGGGTCCCATTACTGTCATTGTTGTTCTGTATATGAGAGTGTTTGTGGTGGCTGCGTCTCAGGCTCGTGCCATGCGCTCCCACATTGCAGCTGTCACACTCCAGTCGTCTCAGGTTGTGAAACCTAAAAAATCGGAGCTCAAAGCAGCCAGGACGCTTGGTGTCGTAGTAGTTGTATTTGTTTTTTGCTATAGTTCATTTTGTGTTATCACAGTTGGTATTATGAACAGTTCGACATGGGGTTCAGCAGCAACTGTGCAATATTGGCTGGTGTATTGTAACTCCTTCCTCAACCCTTTGATTTATGCCTTTGTTTACCCCTGGTTCAGGAAATCTGTGAAATACATTGTTACACTTCAGATCCTGCAGCCTGACTCCTGTGATGCCAACATACTGTAGAGACCCTGTTTGTGTGTACGAGGAAAAAAAATGATATAGCTGCCCTCTCTCTCTTATGCCGTCTTCAATACTTTGAATTTACACATTTTAAAAACTAGTCAATTGAGAAAAACATCAGCAAATTATTGCATCACCAATTTGTCTTTGTCAGACCACCTGAGGCTTTCATTAATAGACTTTTTTTTTAATTTCACAGTGAAATTATCTGTGACCTCACTTTTGTTTTCCCAGGAAAATCACTGAGAAGCCAGTGATTTACATTACTGTTAACTGCTTCAGGTGAATATATGTGTATATTAGCTTTTGGAAATTTTGATATAAAAAAGTAGTTTGATATAATTAAATTCTGGTTGACAGGGAACCGTTTTTAATCCTAAAAGTTCTGCACAACAAAACATAGTTTCAATTTACAGTTGTAAGAGTTTGTGTTTCCTTATTTTGAAATGGCCAATGTCAATTTTTTTCTCATCAACAGAGTGTTTAATGCACATTAATTTAGTACAGCAGTTCCTTAATGTGCATTATTATAAAGGTAGTTTAGGGTTACGGTTTCCTGCTGTTACATTGAAACCACGTCTAGGGGAAACAACCTAAGCATGAACCGTCACAATAATGTTCACTGTCAGAAAAAGTATATTTAAAAAATAATTTAAAATTAAAATAATTTTTTGATGTACTAACATCTGTAAAAGCTGAATGAAGCATTATGTTGATGAACATTTTTGTTGTGCTCTTTTTGCCGTTTCTAAAAAGAGAGGGTGCAAAAATTTCACTTGTCTAATCATCAAGAATTCAGTCATCTCCTCAGAATGAAGTGAAGCAGAACTGTTCTGGAGTTATGAGTCATCAGGCCAGATGCATCAGCAATACAAAATAAATGTAATGATATTAAGCAAAACTCAGAGGATGGTCAAAATGATCGAGACAGTTAAACAAGGCCTCAACTCTGTATAATAGATGGAATAGAGGAAACTCAAAACAATTCACTGGACCTTTCAGTAAGTTTAAAAAAAATGTAATACTGTATAAATAATTGATACAGTAAACACTGTAATTTGTGTTGCTGTTTTGCCCAAATAAAGAACAAACAGCAGAATTTTGTCAGGGTGATATTTTAGCAGCTGGTGCAGGGCAGCTCGCTGTAGGAGGTAGCGAAACTAAGGCGAAGCGGCTAGTTTGGGCACTAGCAAGTGGAAGTGAGCTTGAAATGGGAGGTCACTTTTTTTTTAACAGCTACTACTGTGATTAGATATAGTGGAGGTTATTTTCTACTTATACTTTAACTCAACAAAGGAACCCCCTCCCCCCACTCACAAAACATGAATGTAGAAAAACATTTGCATACAGGGGTGCAGTCATCTTTCCCTTTAAAGCTGTTTGTTCTTTGAGTTTGGAAAACAACAAAGCATTTTATTATATCTTACTTATAGACCTTAGGGTCTGAAGTACCACACAGCCATGACCAACACCAGCAGTAATTGCTGAGTGTTGCAGCAGTTGTGTTCTTGGTGGCTCAGGCCACCACTTGTTCTTTGGCCTTTCCCACCTGGAGACCATTGCTTCAGAATCCCTCACTGTTTGCATTTCTTTCCTCCTGTTTCCACCATGAAGTGCTGCTAATGACAGGAGCATCCACGAGGGTTGCCGTAAAAACTGCAATTAGTTTTGCTGTTTTGCCATGGCAAAGAACATAACAGGATTTCCTCGGCTTGAACTGAATTACAGCCCTAGATTGAGACGTAGCAGGATCCTGCAAGTTTTTCTTACAGGTAAAATTTGAAGAACAGCATTTCATACATGTAGTTAGGATCTCTAACCTCAGTTTCACACCGCTTCACTGATTACCGGTAGCTGCCAGACTATTTCCATTCTCTCTGCAACTTTCCAGCCTTTATCAAGCTCGAACAACTTTGTAGTACCGCTGGGGGTACTACAGAGCTATGTCATCTAAAGTAACAATATTGTTGGACAACATTTTTCTAAAATTTTTAGGCCCAAACACAATAACTTCAGTTTTATCTGAATTTAGAAGAAGGACATTATAGGTCATCCAGTCCCTCATGTCTTCTAGACATGCTTGTAGTTTGATTAAATGGTTTTTCTTTGTCAGCGTAGCAATGGAAATTTACAGAGTGTTTTCTAATAATGTTGCCTAGAGGAGTCATATGTAGAGTAAAAGTACTGGTTCTAACACAGAGACTTGTGGATCCCCATAACTAACTTCTGTGTGCATTGAAGATTAATCATTAACATGAACAAATTGGAATCTATGTGATAGACAAGATTTAAACAACCTTGTGCAATTCCTTTAATCTCAATTACATGTTCCAGTCTCTGTAATAAAATTTTGTGATCAGTGGTGTCAAATGCACCACTAATATCTAACAGAACAAGTATAGAGACGTGTCCATTATCTAAAGCCAAGAGAGGATCTGCTGCCTGGAACCACTCCCCCTAGAAGCCGCCTGTTTTCCTTGTATGTACTAGAGAATTAAGTCATGCAGAAGTACGTCTCAGAGTTACTTGCTACTGGCTTTTTCTGCCCCTTTTCTGCCCCAGCTTGAACTGTTTGTTTTTTTCTGTGGGGAACAAGGATGATGGCCTGAGATCATGTATTGATTACTGGGGCCTTAATCATATAACCGTTAAGAACACGTATCCATTCCCACTTATCTCTTCTGCATTTGAACCTCTCCAGGGATCAGTCATCTGGAGTTAAGCAATGCTTGTGACTCCAGGTGACAACTGGGAGACCGTCTTTAACAAGCTGGCAGGCCACAATGAGTGCTCTGTTCTTGCCTTTTGGGCTGACCAATGTAGCAGGTTGTAATGCTGCTAGCTTCCGGATCGCCATCCTGCTAGCCGCTAGCCTAGCATTTGATCCCACTTCATCTATTTTACCATCCAGCAGCTCTAACCATTGAGCGACCAGGCTGCATATGCAATGCCTCTCCAAATCACATCTTGCCACTGCTTCTGATAGACTCAAGTCTTGCTTCACCATTGCCTCTATACCTACCTTGTCAGATGCAGATGCCGTTAAATGTGGAGATTGATGCCTCTGACACAGGAACAGAGCATTTTTTTCCTCAACTGTATTTATAGAGGAGGCCAGATTGAGATGGTTTGGACATGTGCAGAGGAGGGATAGTGAATATATTGGTAGAAGGATGTTGGAGATGGAGCTGCCAGGCAAGAGGGCGAGAGGACGGCCAATGAGGAGATACAGTATGTGGATTGCCCAGGATAGAGTGAAGTGGAAACGGATGATTCTCTGTGGCGATCCCTGATGGGAAAAGCCGAAAGAGTAGTAGTAGTAGTAGATCAGGTCACTTCTTTGGCTGTATATATTTCTGCCTCTCATATCTCCTTTGCTACAAAAATCTAAAAATGTATCCACGCTTAAACGGCCAATACAAGGGCCTGAAGCAGGAGCTGGAGGCAGGCCCCCGTCTGTTTGACCTGACCTGACTTTGCCCCTTGTCTTAGATCTTTTATCTCTGTAGAGAGAGATATTTTAAAGTAGAGGTTTACCACACCTCGCTAACATTTAAGGAATCCATGTGAGATCCTGCCTAGTTCTTCATACGAAGCTTAGACGAGTGTTCACCACATGTTCCTGTACTTAATTGCTAATTGAATCAAGAGTTAAAAGACCAAGTTGACATCTCTGCATCTAAGAATCTAGCTGTACTGCCAGGACCATACTGGATTTGTCCCCATAAACCACTGCCTCTCCTTTGGACTCTGCTCTTTTTCCCACTCATACTATTAAGTCTTGTCAGTTCCATTCTCAAATCCTCAGTTAGTTTGCAGAGGGATGTTGAGAAGGTCCTTTTAAAGCATGGGTGATGTCTAGAGACGAAAGTTTCAATGTTTAACACAAGCACCAATCAGTTTGCTGCAGTTACCCAACCCACAGTGCCACAAGAGGCTGCTGCCATTGCTTTATCTGCAGCTTTTCCATCCCACACTGAGAGGAAGCCCAAGATTTTACCACCCAAATTCGAGGGAGGGGAACCCAGAACCTGTAGGGCCTTCCTTACACAGTGTGAGGTTCTTGTCCGAGGCGGCCAAAGTTACTTATGTCCTTGTCCTGCTCACTGCCCTCGTCTGCCTCGAGGAACAGCCGCTTGGTCACACAGGTAGGCTTGCTGCTCCACCTTTAAATCTTTTGGGGAGAAGCTCTCTTGAATTTTTGACCCCTCTAATTCGGAGGTAGAATTAAGTACACTGGCTGCAGGAACGGTGATACTTTGTACAGCACATTTTACAAAGGCCTGACAGGACGCATTAGCACAGCAGTCTAAACCCAAGACCCTCTGTGACCTCATTAATCTAGTTACTTTCCTGGACAACCATTGTCTTCCTCCCCACCTTTAGCAGGGTTTTTTTGTGGGCAAGAAGGATGGTGGCCTGAGACATGTATTGATTAACGGGGCCTTAATCTGATCGGTTAAGAATAGATATCCACTACCACTTAGCTTGTTTGTATTTAAATTTCTTCAGGCAGTAGTCGTCTACACGACACTGGCTTCATGCAATACTTATGACCTGGTTGAGGGTCGATCTGCCTTTAATGCCGGTGGGCCACTATGAGTTTCTGGTCAAACGTCAAGCTTCTTTAACTGAGTAGTTCTTTCTGGCATCTTAATGGGTAAATGTAAAAGAACTGATCTCTTACACATGTAACCTTCTTTGTGATGGTAACATGAGGTTTTGAAGGGGATTAAAACTGCCTGCTGTGAGATTCACTGCAGTAAGCTGAAGTTAATTAAATGAGGGTTTTTATTTTCAGTCAAAAGTGAGGTTATGGTCTGAAACTACATCAATCTGTTTGAACTATGGGATGTCACCAACAAGAGCAACCTGGAGTAATAACGCTAAACATCAGTTTTTAAAAGGACTTAAAAACGACCTATTAATGTGCAACTCCAGTTCATGTTAGTGTATAGATTCATGTAATTAATGGACACAATTTGTTGTCCACATACTATATGAAAAACATATTAAGTTTCTCGCTCTGAAGACAGCAGGGCACATTTGCTTGATTACATGCAGCCACAAAGTCTGGGTCTGGATCCAAATTATTAAACTATTATTACATTTCATAAGATTTGACCAGTATCATTCGTCATGTTTAGTTTTTTCAGCAGAATCAAAAATGTCGTTAAAGTCAGTGACCAAAAGATGTGAGCAATGTTTCCACCTACATGAAAAAAATCTACTACCTGTAATAATCTCCTTTTCTTTATCAGATAAAAAAACTCCACCAAGCTGGTTAATGTAACCAAGTTTGTTTTTTTTTTGAGAGCAAGATGTCACAGTGTGACGTCTTTTCCCTGTATGAAATTTGTGAATGGGAGGGAGAACAGGACGCCAATAAATCAGGTTTTCGACAGAGAGCTTTGCCCAGAAAACCGTCAGACGTGATCATGGAATATGCTGAACTCTGCTTTCCTGAACTCAACACTTCCTGCAGCAAGACAATGCGTCCTCGCTCTGTGCTCGTCTCCAGTCTGCTGTCCTTCATCACTGTCCTAACTGTGCTCCTTAACCTGCTGGTCATCATCTCCATCTCCCACTTCAGGCAGAGATAAACTTCTCTGCATGTTCTACATAGTGTTTATTTTGTGGTTTCAGTGAACAAAGGCAACAAAATATCAGTTTATTTTTTGATGAAAACAGCAGATTCAAATATTGGGCGATGCTTTATAATTACTTACATCTGCTGCCGTACATGCACTGATTTTGTCTTGGATAATGAAACTACAACAGAGAAAATGTTTTTCTTTTTTGAGCATTTGATTAGTGCGTGTTGGTTATTTGCAAAAGCTTTAGCATGTGCGATACTGTTTAGACCTTGTGTTAGAGGACAGTTCATACTCCCAGTATTATGACTATAAACACTCATTTAACTACATCTGTTCTGTGTTTATTTTTTCCCATTTCAGGCAGCTCCACACAACCACCAACCTGCTCGTCTTTTCTCTGGCTGTCACAGACTTTCTTGTGGGTCTCCTGCAGATGCCAACAGAAATCCTCCTCTACCAAGGCTGCTGGATCCTGGGTGACTTTCTGTGTGTTGTGAATTTCTTTTTTGGTGGCTTCTTAATCAATGTTTCAGTAGGAAACATGGTTCTCATATCAGTCGATCGCTATGTGGCCATTTGTGACCCCATGTTTTACTCCACTAAAGTGACTCCAAAGAGACTTCAAGTCTGCATTTGTCTGTGTTGGTTGTTTTCTGCTGTGAACAGCAGCTGGATATTGAGACATGTCTTCAAACAAGAACACAAGTATGATTTATGTTATGGAGAGTGTGTGATTGAAATGAAAGTGACTGATGCCGCAGTTTATACAGCTGTGATCTTTATGGGTCCCATTACTGTCATTGTCATTCTGTATATGAGAGTGTTTGTGGTGGCTGCGTCTCAGGCTCGTGCCATGCGCTCCCACATTGCAGCTGTCACACTCCAGTCGTCTCAGGTTGTGAAACCTAAAAAATCGGAGCTCAAAGCAGCCAGGACGCTTGGTGTCGTAGTAGTTGTATTTGTTTTTTGCTATAGTTCATTTTGTGTTATCACAGTTGGTATTATGAACAGTTCGACATGGGGTTCAGCAGCAACTGTGCAATATTGGCTGGTGTATTGTAACTCCTTCCTCAACCCTTTGATTTATGCCTTTGTTTACCCCTGGTTCAGGAAATCTGTGAAACACATTGTTACACTTCAGATCCTGCAGCCTGACTCCTGTGATGCCAACATACTGTAGAGACCCTGTTTGTGTGTACGAGGAAAAAAAATGATATAGCTGCCCTCTCTCTCTTATGCCGTCTTCAGTACTTTGAATTTACACAATTTAAAAACAAGTCAATTGAGAAAAACATCAGCAAATTATTGCATCACCAATTTGTCTTTGTCAGACCACCTGAGGCTTTCATTAATAGACTTTTTGGTTTATTTCACAGTGAAATTATCTGTGACCTCCTTTCATTTTCCCAGGAAAATCACTGAAACCAAAAGGTGTTTGCATGGCAGCACAAACCCTGTAAGGTAGTGACAGAAAGTCAATTTTATTACTACAACAATAGGGTTTCCATCACTGTCAATTGTTTCAGGTGAATATACAGTATGTGTATATTAGCTTTTGGACATTTTCATATAAAAATAAATTTGATAACATTAAATTATGGTTCATAAGTCTCAGTGAAATATAGTGATTATGATGTATCAATAAAGCAGCCAGTATCATTGAGTGGCTCACTATTAATATATTGCACCTGCATTATTAAAGATTTCATTTTTCATGACTATTTGTAATTCTAAACGTTCTGCATAACAAAACCTTTTTTGCCTTTCCTCAACAGTGTTTAATGCACATTAATTTAGTACAGCAGTTCCCTAAGGCTTATGATGAGGGTTATGTTTATATCCTCTTACATTGAAATTTGCATGTACAACCTAAACATAAACCCAATGTTATATCAAGGGACATTCAGTTAGTAAAATATTCGTCAGAAATTACAAAAAAATATCAAGGAGAATATTTAAAAAAGGTCAAGTAAAATAACAAGAAATATGTAGGTGCATATGTTTACATTGTCCTTCGTAAAGTTGATAAAAATGAACTTTTAAGTTCTGATGTAATAACATTTGTAATGAAGTATTATGCAGCTGAAAATATTTTTCAGGTCAAAATAAAGGGAAGCAAACTTTTTACTTCACTGTATTTTTTTTCTCTTTAGATGTCCACTTAGTTTAAAGTGAAGCAGAACTGTTCTGTAGGTATGTTTTTTCTCAGGCCGTATGAAAGTAAATTTTACAGCATGATGAAAATCTTAGAGGATGTTCACTCTGGTGTAAATCGAGCCAGGTGAATAATTGCTGTAAAATCAAAGTTGAGAAAACTCAAAACAATTCTTTGGACATTTAGTAAGATGAGCTCAAGTTTCTGAACATGGGTTCTGTAAGTCGATAAAAAATAAAATTTTATTAAATTTAAATAATTCTAATAAAGTATACTCTGCAATTTGTTTAGCCCCAAAAAAGACCATGAGAGCAGAATTTCCACAGCTCAAAATTGAGAGGTAGCAGGATAAATTTGAGAAGAGGTCAAACGATATTAGGCACCATGATCTAACGAGACCCAGGAGCAGGAATATTGGGGTGGAGGGGCCGATATTAAAGTAAACATAATTCCACCCTCAATCGTGGGCATGTATCTCACCTTTTCTCACGGTTCAAGTTTTAAGAACTGCATTTCAGACATGTAGCCTACTTCATTATGATAATTCATAATCAATGGGCATTATGACTGTCTGCTGTGAAATTCACTGCAGTATGTAAAAATTAATTAAATGAACTATATGCTTATGTGCTTGTAATGACCAGAACTTCAACAGATTTTCTTTTTTTTAAATTCACTTTTGACTGTGTGTGTTTAACGATGTCTGAAAGTACATCAGTCTATTTGCACTATGGGATGTCACCAACAACAGCAAACTGAAGTAATAACTAAACAAAAACAATTTAATAACGCTAAACATCAGTTTTTAAATGGACTTAAAAATGGCCTATTAATGTGCAACTTCAGTTCATGTTAGTGTATAGATTCATGTAATTAATGGACACAATTTGTTGTCCACATACTATATGAAAAACATATTAAGTTTCTCACTCTGAAGACAGCAGGGCACATTTGCTTGATTACATGCAGCCACAAAGTCTGGGTCTGGATCCAAATTATTAAACTATTATTACATTTCATAAGATTTGACCAGTATCATTCGTCATGTTTAGTTTTTCAGCAGAATCAAAAATGTCGTTAAAGTCAGTGACCAAAAGATGTGAGCAATATTTCCACCAACATGAAAAAAATCTATTACCTGTAATAATCTCCTTTTCTTTATGAGATAAAAAAAACTCAACCAAGCTGGTTAATGTAACCAAGTTTGTTTTTTTTTTGAGAGCAAGATGTCACAGTGTGACGTCTTTTCCCTGTATGAAATTTGTGAATGGGAGGGAGAACAGGACGCCAATAAATCAGGTTTTCGACAGAGAGCTTTGCCCAGAAAACCGTCAGACGTGATCATGGAATATGCTGAACTCTGCTTTCCTGAACTCAACACTTCCTGCAGCAAGACAATGCGTCCTCGCTCTGTGCTCGTCTCCAGTCTGCTGTCCTTCATCACTGTCCTAACTGTGCTCCTTAACCTGCTGGTCATCATCTCCATCTCCCACTTCAGGCATAGATAAACTTCTCTGCATGTTCTCCATAATGTCTCCATATCAGTTTATTTTTTGATGAAAACAGCAGATTCAAATATTGGGCGATGCTTTATAATTACTTACATCTGCTGCCGTACATGCACTGATTTTGTCTTGGATAATGAAACTACAACAGAGAAAATGTTTTTCTTTTTTGAGCATTTGATTAGTGAGTGTTGGTTATTTGCAGAAGCATCAGCATGTGCGATACTGTTTAGACCTTGTGTTAGAGGACAGTTCATACTCCCAGTATTATGACTATAAACACTCATTTAACTACATCTGTTCTGTGTTTATTTTTTCCCATTTCAGGCAGCTCCACACAACCACCAACCTGCTCGTCTTTTCTCTGGCTGTCACAGACTTTCTTGTGGGTCTCCTGCAGATGCCAACGGAAATCCTTCTCTACCAAGGCTGCTGGATCCTGGGTGACTTCATGTGTGTCATGAATTTTTTAGTAGGAGGCTTTTTAATCAGTGCCTCAGTAGGAAACATGGTTCTCATATCAGTCGATCGCTATGTGGCCATTTGTGACCCCATGTTTTACTCCACTAAAGTGACTCCAAAGAGACTTCAAGTCTGCATTTGTCTGTGTTGGTTGTTTTCTGCTGTGAACAGCAGCTGGATATTGAGACATGTTTTCAAACAAGAACACAAGTATGATTTATGTTATGGAGAGTGTGTGATTGAACTGAAAGTGACTGATGCCGCAGTTTATACAGCTGTGATCTTTATGGGTCCCATTACTGTCATTGTTGTTCTGTATATGAGAGTGTTTGTGGTGGCTGCGTCTCAGGCTCGTGCCATGCGCTCCCACATTGCAGCTGTCACACTCCAGTCGTCTCAGGTTGTGAAGCCTAAAAAATCGGAGCTCAAAGCAGCCAGGACGCTTGGTGTCGTAGTAGTTGTATTTGTTTTGTGCTACAGTCCATTTTGTGTTATCACAGTTGGTATCATGGCCGAATCAACATGGTCGTTAACAGCAACTGTGCAATATTGGCTGGTGTATTGTAACTCCTGCCTCAACCCTTTAATTTATGCCTTTGTTTACCCCTGGTTCAGGAAATCTGTGAAATACATTGTTACACTTCAGATCCTGCAGCCTGACTCCTGTGAGGCCAACATACTGTAGAAAAGCACTATGATGGAGAAATTTAAGTAACATATTTTGTGAATAGGAAAATAATTTGGGATGCAGTGAAGGAACTATTTGCATCACTGTCATCCACTTTACATAAAATGTTAATAGTTGGACATATAAGCCTGTGGAAGGTATGGTAACAGTCATCTGCTATGAAATTGCTGTTTTTAGTGTTGAAAGGTTTTATGTAAGTTTACTTATGAGGAGTTTAGCTTTTCCTCATTGTGTAACTGTATGTGTGTGTCTTTGAATTTTTTAATTACGTACTTCCCAAATATTTTTTCTAACAATGTTAAGACCTTTTTCATGCCCTAACAGTTTGAAGGCCTGTTTGAGGGTTAAACATGTTGTTTGTATTAGGGCTTTGTGTGTGTGTGTGTGTGTGTGTGTGTGTGTGTGTGTGTGTGTGTGTGACAGAGAGAGAGAGTGTGTAGTGGATATAGGAATTCTTATTATGTGTATATTATTTTATTATAACTGAGTCACCACAGTTATTGTATAATTAAATGCACATTAATTATAGATAATTCATATTTAATTATAATTAAAATGAAGAACTGAACATGTGTATTAATATAAGATAACCAGCATCATTACATTAAATCTTCACGAATAACACTGTTAACAAAAATATCAGGACTCAATGGCAGAAAAGAACTAGACAAACTGAAGTGTTGACTTGTTGGGGATACATAAAAAATTTAGAGCACAAAGTTACTACGGTTCATCCCTAGGGGAACATGAATGCTCAAAAATTTACAGCAATCTATCAAGGTGCAATATAATATATGATTTAAAAAATGTCACTCAAAATAAAGTCTGTGGATAATCAATATCATTTACATACACCATCTGCAAACTCATTCAGATGTTTACTAACATCATAAGAAATATCTTTTGAGAGATGCATTTATTTTTGAAATTCAATAGCATGAGATGAGAACAAGAAAGAGGACGCAATTGCAAACATGAGAAGGCGGGCAGATGTGATGAAGCAAGACCAGCACAAGAAGGCCAGATTGAGATAATCACATACAAATCAGAAAACCCACTGAGACCAGGAAAATGGAGGGAGCACAGGCAAAACGGTCAAGTCCTAAAGTGCTAAAACCTGCAGACACATCAAACAGGCAAAACAAGTGGAAAGACCTATGTCCACAGCCTCATAAAGAACCTGTGGTTGAGGAGCCTGGATATGTAGGGACTCATTAGGAGTCCGAAACAGGTGCAGTGACTGTGAAAATCAGGTGTGGGGCCTGTGACAGCCCACTTCATTCAACACACCTGCTCCTCATTTACCACAGATGGAAAATGGAGCCCCCACTGTATTCCATGAAGGTTTTCTGTTTGATGCTCACAGGTCAGGCACCAGTCAGTGCTGAGCCTGCTGCATCCAGCAGCTGCTTCACACTCTGGCTGCATTGTTCTGCACAGTCCTCAGTCTGGGTGGGACACTGATGCAGATTTCCAACCTTGACTGATGGCTCCTCTACAAACCAATGCAGAGAGTCCACCATAAAATGACGACCTCCTCCGCCTTAGCAGAAAATAACTGTTACTAGAAGGGGGAAACAAAAACAGGTAAAATCAGCGGTTGCAGCACTGTTTTTTTTTTTTACATTGGCCTTTTCTGGCCAGACTCGATTAGGTCACTGAAAACGAGGGCGGATCAGTTGGTAAGGCAGTCGTCCATGGACCACAGGGTCAGTTCCTAGCTACATGCTGAACTGTCCCACTGAACCCAAAGCTGCTCCCGGTGGGTCAGCTAAGCACCTTGGATGGCAACCACCACCATCGGTGTGTGAATGGGTGAATGAGAATCTTCATTGTAAAGCGCTTTGGATAAAAGAGTCATGTAAGCTGATATTTTCCAAAACAAACCTTTTTTACATTTTGGAGTTTGGCTACACCTGGACAGGAAGGGGACGCAAACCCCTGCCACAAACCTCTCCTGACGTCCTACTAGTCTGTGGCAGCCGGTGCACTCTTCTGTGCTGTGGTTTGCTGAGGATGTGGTGGCGGCGGCGGCAATAGGAAGAACGATGAGCCGCGCCTGGACAGGCTGATGGGGAAAGCTGGCTCAGTGCTGGGAACAGAACTGGAGCCTTTTACATCAGTGGCTGAGGGAAGGACTCTGACTGTTCTACTGTCAGGACCACAATGCTGGACACTGCTGGCTGGTCTGTTGCACCCTGGACTGTGGTCCTGTGTTTCACTGGCGATGTTAGCCCTGCTGCACAACCCTGACATCTATCTATCAATATTACCATTAACATTTTTATACTAAGCTTACTTTGTTTATTGGCTCATCATAAGGGTGTGCTACTACTATTCGTTATTGTAAATCTCTATGTTACGTGCATATTTTATTTTCTCTTATTAATATTGTTTTTGTATTGTTGTATTGTTCTCTCCATTCTGTTTTATTCATATTTTGTTGCGACTATTTGAGTATTTTGCGCTGGGTATTTATCTATATATAAATCTATGTATGTATATATATGTGTGTATATATATATATATATGTGTATATGTGTGTGTGTGTGTGTATAAACATATACACACACACACACACACATATACACATATATATACATGTGTATACACATGTATGTGTGTGTGTATATATATATATATATATATATATATATATATATATATATATATATATATATATATATATATATATATATATATATATATATATATATATATATATATATATATATATATATATATATATATCCCAAGTCACGATGGGACACACCTCCAAAGGTGGCTGAGAATGACAGAGCTAAGATCCTGTGGGACTTCCAGATACAGACTGACAAACTGGTAATGGCCAACCAACCGGACATAGTAGTTGTGGACAAACAGGAGAACAAGGCTGTAGTGATAGATGTAGCAATCCCGAGCGATAGCAACATCAGGAAGAAGGAACACGAGAAACTTGAGAAATACCAAGGGCTGAAAGAGGAGATAGAAAAGATGTGGAAGGTGAAGGCACAAGTGGTGCCCGTGGTGATAGGAACCCTGGGGGCTGTGACCCCCAAACTGGGAGAGTGGCTCCAGCAGATCCCAGGAACAACATCTGAGATCTCTGTCCAGAAGAGCGCAATCCTAGGAACAGCTAAGATACTGCGCAGGACCCTCAAGCTCCCAGGCCTCTGGTAGAGGACCTGAGCTTGAAGGAAGAAGTAAGACCGCCCCAAAGAGAAGGGGCGAGTGGGGAATTTTTTTATATATATATATATATATATGTGTGTGTGTGTGTGTGTGTGTGTATGACCAGTATGTGTGTGTATATGTATACATATATACACACACATACATGTTTATATATGTATGTATACACACACATATTTATACATACATATATATACGTGTGTGTATATATATATATACATACACACACACACATATATATATACACACACATACATTTTGAAAACAACATTTTCTTAGGTTATACACAGCCTAAAGATTTCCAGTGTCCAACCTGTTCTCCTTTGGCTTACCAACAACCTCCTAAGCCCCAGTCAGCCAAAATATTTGATGTGACGGAAGGTCACGTACGTGAATAGTTTCCTCCCTGCCACATATGGTTAGCTGCACCTGGAGCCTTGATTTAAACTAATTTAAATGTATGTACAGAAAATCTGAAACAACAGTGAAAATGAATGATATTTCTATTTAAATTAAAAAAAAAAAGAAGATAAAAGTTTAGATCCCGAGGGTTTGATCTTGTGCCACTCATGCTCTTTGACCTTTGTTGGACAGCCATCTTCTTCAAGTCATCTTGCCTCTCCCTCTTTCCCTTCATGTTTGCTGTTACCTTTAATACTAACTATCATAAGCAAGACATGTATTTTTACCTTTTTACTAAATGTCTATTGAATAGTTGAAATATTGTACATTTACACAGCTGTCTGGCTTTTGATTTATAATTGTAAATGGGAAAATGGATATCAAGATAATGTTAGGGACCACCAGCAGTCTTAATAATATGGTATTATTGACTTTGTCTTTCTCCATAGATGAAATGTGCCTGTGGGAGGGAAGAAAGAATAAAAAGAAATCACCTGTGTCACACGAGGTTTGACCAGAGACCTATCACAGCTCTGCATCCTCTCCTGCCTCTCTCATAATGAAGATCCTAGATCAGGCTGCACTCTGCTTTCCACAGCTCAACACCACGTGCAGGCAGACCGTGCCTCCTCGCTTCGAAGCTGCGCTCATTTGCAGTCTACAGTCCATCATCAGTGTCCTAACTGTGGTTCTTAACCTGCTGGTCATCGTCTCGATCTCCCACTTCAGGCAGAGATGAACTTGTCTGCGTAGTCTTAACTATAGTTGTGTTTACACTTGGATTAGGAAGCTAAACACTGACATTTAGATCTGATAAAAACAGCAGATCCGACTATTTTTAAAGTTCTTTACTGTTGTTTTCTATACAGCTGTTTATCTACTAACTTTCTCATCTGTGTCAAAAGTAGAAAATATGTTTTCTTCTTTAGGCCTTTGAGTGGTACAAAGATTATTCAAAAATGCATTTGCAATACTGTGCAGATTTTTTCCATGTTGAAAAGTTTTTTCATACTTCTCTTTTCACAGCTGCTACATGTAACAGGGTGCGTGTTGATATGCTCCTTTTTTCAGGCAGCTCCACACAACCACCAACCTCCTCGTCCTGTCTCTGGCTGTCGCAGACTTCCTCGTGGGTCTCCTACAGATGCCAAGTGAAATCATCGTCTCTCAAGGTTGTCGGCTCATGGGTGACTTTATATGTGTTGTGAATTTCTTTTTCAGTTACCTCTTAGTCAGTGTTTCAGTAGGAAACCTAGTTCTCATATCAGTCGACCGCTATGTGGCCATTTGTGAGCCCATGTTTTACTCCACTAAAGTGACTCCAAAGAGAGTTCAGCTCTGCATTTGTCTGTGCTGGTTGTTTTCTTCTGTGCACAGCAGCTGGATATTGAGAGACTTTCTCAAAGAACAAGACATGTATAATTTCTGTAACGGAGAGTGTGTTGTTGCCATTACAATTGCTCAAATAGCTGTTGATTTTGTTATGACCTTTTTAGTCCCCTTTATTGTCATCACACTCTTATATATCAGACTGTTTCTGGTGGCCGTGTCTCAGGCTCATGCCATACGTACCCACATTGCAGCTGTCACAGTCCAGCATTCACAGACTGTGACGACTAAGAAATCTGAGCTGAAAGCAGCCAGGACTCTCGGTGTTGTAGTATTTGTGTTTCTGTTGTGCTCTTGTCCTTTTTTCTTTTACACTGTTGCTGAAACTAGCTCGATAGAGGGAACATCTGCGTCTATTTGGCTGTTGTATTTCAACTCCTGTGTAAACCCTGTGATCTATGCGTTTTTTTACCCCTGGTTCAGGAAATCTATTAAACACATTGTTACATTACAGGTTCTGCAGCCTGACTCCTGTGAGGCCAACATACTGTAGAGACACTATGATAGAGTGACTAAAGCTGAGGATGAAAAGGAAGGGGATAATTGTGATGTTTTCGATAATACGTTGAATTTACACATCCTAATGACAAGACAATAAGATGAATGTGTAATGACTGTGTTGTGTGTGACAAACCAGGCCAGTTTGGGCACAAAAAGAAGCAAACTTTACCGTTTTAAACACTCATTTGCATTGCCATTTTGTCTTATTGACAAAGGTATGTTTTCGTAAAATCATTTAAATCTCCTCTTTAATAAAGAAACAAAATTATCAATAAAATACTTGATAGATAAAAAGTATTTATAATTATTATTATTAACATTATAGAATTATACTGTAGATTTCTTTTACTATTTGACAAATATATTATTGAGTTGGTCTTATTTATTCATGTTTCCGAATTCAGTAAATCAGGCAAACCTGTGAGCAGGGAGAAGGAAAATTGTATGATAAGGTGCATGAAGGCGAAGACAATAAAGTGAGAGTGACTGAGAGATAAGATTTTCATACAACATCTTATTTTAGTTGCTGGACCTTGATCCTTAAAAAAAAAAAGGTGAAGTTGAGAAATATACAAAATCACCAGTGGCCATGGTGCGTGAACTGGCTGAATTATTTGAAAATGATTTAAACCTCAGCTGGAAACATGCTGGTCCCTGGAGTGGGTGAGCTGAATTGTCTGTGGAAGTGATAGATACGTCTCCCTGCTTACACCACTCAAGACTTTTCATCTCATCACACGTCTTCCACTTTAACCTTAAGATCTTGAGATTGCATTAACCTGCTCTGCAGCAAGATCCACTATCCACCCTCATTGTCGCTTGACATAGGAGCTCCTAATGTACAACCACTCCTTCTTTGCCTGTTCCAGACTTAACACAAATTGTTGCAAAATTCCAGGATAGCTAAGATAAATTCATAGAGAAATGGGAGGACAAGCTGAACCGAGCAAAACCAACGAGCAAGTGATTAAATTCATTCAATGTGCATTTAATAAATATTTGTTAACCTTAGAAAGGAACTGATTTGTATTTTTTTGATTGGTATATACAGTATTTTAGTTCTGTCAGTTGTATTCGATTATTGAATACCTCATTAAAAAAATAAGAAAGCTCTTTAGATTTGCTACTGGCCTCAGGTGCTTCACTTCTTGGAC
This sequence comes from Channa striata, assembly GCA_033026295.1. Lineage (NCBI taxonomy): Eukaryota > Metazoa > Chordata > Actinopteri > Anabantiformes > Channidae > Channa > Channa striata. Next base: position 22,982,240 of record CM065177.1, on the reverse strand, counting down.
ATCCACATCTTTCATGCTCAAACAGTGTTGAGATAAAACATGTCCACTACCTCATCTTGTTAGCATTTTCTTTTAAGCACACGTTCTGTCCTTTGGAAATGGGATAACCCAACACGTTCTCATTCCACAGTGCTAAATAATGTTGCTTCCGAAGGCGTACAACCTTTATGTCCTTTGGCATATGGATGCCACAGGTTTGGAAATACTATTCGATGCTCCAGGAGAGCCACTATTTGATGCCACAGGAATGTCTCAGGGAAAAGTCTTCTGTGCCTCTGTCCTTACCAGGCCTCTCTGTAGGGGACCTGTCCTTCATACTGCTAGCTCAGGCTATCTGGAATACTTCCACCAGCTTGGTCACTCATCTCTGGTAGAGCTGGCCAACTTATGTAATACAACTTCCCTGTGGCTTTGTTTAAACCCACTTCTCCACAACCTCAGTTCCATGTGCAGCTTCTCTGCAGCCTTCTCTGGGTTGTCAGGTGTCTGCTGTGCTGCAGTCTCACTTCTGGTAATTCACTGCCTCTGCAATGAGTGCTTCTCAAGCACCGATCATTCCTCATGGATCTCCAGATGACTTCCTGCTGCCGATTCAAAGAAAGGTAGAGATTCATCTCAGCCCTCAACGATGGCATGTTTGTTACCTTAGTATCCCAGTACAAGATTTAAGATAAGCACTTAATTTTAAGTTAAGTCCCACAATCCCCACTCCTGGGGACTTGCCTTATGTTTAGTGGGGGTATGTTGGGGATAAACAGACAGCTGTTCTAGCAGAAAACCATCTGTTTCTCAATAGACCTCTATGGTCCATGCCCTCTTTTCCACAGTAGGTTCACAAGCTGACCTCCTCAAATGCATCTGTTCCTGAGTTGACATCCTAGGCCAATACTCACTTTTCTTCAGCCCCTGCCCCTAAACTTACTCGGTCAACTAACCCCTAGCCGCAAAACCAGTCTAACTTATCCTGCTTGGTCTCTCCAACCCATGGGTAGCTCCTAAGTCAGTCTCAATAACTCTTTAACCTCACAGACTGTTCCAAGGTCATCCTCTTGAATTTATATCCTCTCTGCTCATGATCTTGCTCCTGGATTGACTTCTCTAATCAAAACATCTCTTGGTACAGTGCCTATTGTATCCCATGACTCAATTTTCATGCGATCCAAGGTCAGGTGTTTGCACCAATGCCACTTTACCTCCTGCAAATGCAAGTGCCCCTCCCTCAACAACACTATACTACACTACAGTAATACTGTTTAGCAAGATATTTAGCACTGACTTCTTCAGTGGAGCTGCTCAGTGGCCACAGATCAGACTGTGGTTCTAAAAGGCAGACTCCAGGTGTGAAGGTGTATATCTGTGTCAATGGGATGAGGGAATTCCTGTTGATTCATGTCTATGTCATTGGTTCTTACCCTGCCACATATGGCTAACAGTATCTTGACCTTGCTTTAGTTTGAGCTAATTCAGGTGTATGCACATCATGGTCCAAAATAATCCATCATTTTGCATTGATTTTGCTTCTCCCTCTTAGCCTTTAGGTTCCATCTTATCTCTTGTGCAAAAGGAGCATTATAAAGAGCAGGACTTGTATTATTACCTTGTTACTAAGTGTCTATTATTTAATTTAAATATTGTATAATAATAGAGTTATCTGCCGTTATTTATTATTGTAGAGAGAAAGGTGATAAAAGATTATACTATGACATAACTAGGCTTGGCCTTCTCCATAGATGAAATGTGCCCATGGGAGAGGAGAACGGATATGAATAAATCAACTGTGTGACAAACTTTGGGCCGGAGACCTATGAGAGCTCAGCCTTCATTCCTGGCTCTCTGATAATGGAGATCCTAGATCAAGCTGAACTCTGCTTTCCACAGCTCAACAGTACTTGCAGGCAGACTGTGCCTCCTCGCTCTGAGGCCATGCTCATTTGTGGTCTACAGTCCATCATCGCTTCCTTAACTGTGATTCTTAATCTGCTGGTCATCATCTCAATCACCCACTTCAGGCAGAGATGAACTTGTCTGCATGGTTATAGTTTTGTTTATAGTTGTATTAAGAAATGTTGTAATGTTACACTGAGATCTCTGAAGATAGTTTATTGTTTTTTATGACTTTTATGGCCGAATATCACAAATATCTTCTTGTTTAGGCCTTTGCCTCTGATTCATAATTATCAAATGCATCTGCAACACTGTGCTGTATTCTGGCATGCTGTTAGAAGACTATTTATGATACCAGTTTCACATAAGCTAAAACTTTTTACAGCTACTACATGTAAAGATGTGTTAATGTTGATGTTTCCCATTGCAGGCAGCTCCACACAACCACCAACCTCCTCGTCCTGTCTCTGGCTGTCGCAGACTTCCTCGTGGGTCTCCTACAGATGCCAAGTGAAATCATCCTTTCTCAAGGCTGTTGGCTCTTGGGTGACTTTGTATGTGTTGTGAATTTCTTTTTCAGTTACCTCTTAGTCAGTGTTTCAGTAGGAAACCTGGTTCTCATATCAGTCGACCGCTATGTGGCCATTTGTGAGCCCATGTTTTATTACACCAAAGTCACAGTGAGAAGAGTTCAGCTCTGCATTTTTCTGTGCTGGTTGTTTTCTTCTGTGCACAGCAGCTGGATATTGAGAGACTTTCTTAAAGAACAAGACATGTATAATTTCTGTAACGGAGAGTGTGTTGTTTCCATTACAATTGCTCAAATAGCTGTTGATTTTGTTATGACCTTTTTAGTCCCCTTTCTCGTCATCACACTCTTATATATCAGACTGTTTCTGGTGGCCGTGTCTCAGGCTCGTGCCATACGTTCCCACATTGCTGCTGTCACAGTCCAGCATTCACAGACTCATCTGAGCTGAAAGCAGCCAGGACTCTCGGTTTGTAATATTAGTATTTCTGTTGTGCTCTAGTCACACTCTTATATATCAGACTGTTTCTGGTGGCCGTGTCTCAGGCTCGTGCCATACGTTCCCACATTGCTGCTGTCACAGTCCAGCATTCACAGACTCTGAAACCTAAGAAATCTGAGCTGAAAGCAGCCAGGACTCTCGGTGTTGTAATATTAGTATTTCTGTTGTGCTCTAGTCCTTATTATTTTTACACTGCTGGAACTGAAACTAGCTCGATAGAGGGCTCATCTGCAGCTATTTGGCTGTTGTACTTTAACTCCTGTGTAAACCCTGTGATCTATGCATTTTTTTACCCCTGGTTCAGAAAATCTATTAAACACATTGTTACATTACAGATTCTGCAGCCTGACTCCTGTGAGGCCAACATACTGTAAACCCCTGCGATAAACTGACTCTGAATCTGAGTGTGAGAAAAGAAAGGAAAACACGACTTATGAAAAGGAAGGAAGTCATTCTGATTTGCACGTAATTACACTGAATTTTGACATGACAGTGAAGAAAATATAATAATTTGCACCATTGTTATCTGTTATCCACGAAATGGTTGTGTATTTTAACACCATTGCATGAAGCAGCATGTTCTGGATCTGTGCTGAGAATTCTCAGAAAAGAATGGGAATTTTTATAGTATCCAATGGCCTGGACAGGTAAACAATACCAATAATGTCCTCGTTTCCCCACCTTAACCTTAACACAGCATGGGTTTGTACTGTGTATTTCTGTTACTAAATATAAATGTTTTAAGTTTCACTAAATAATTTATATTAAAACTTGTGAAACTAAACTTGTATCACTTTTTCTTGAAAGAAAGTTTCATAACCTTTCACCTAGATTTAAAAGCCAATGAACTTGAGTACCTGTGGTAAAAAGGTTAGACATAAACCAGCACTTTACTGCTGTGGCAGAATGTGACGTTAAAAAGAGGAGATTAATGCGACACAGCTGTGAGCAGGGTGAACGGAAAGAAAAAGGAAAGGAAAACAGAGAATCTAGGTGAAATCCTCCTATGGAAGTAGGCACTTTAGAGAGGTCAAAGATCTTGGCTGACATGCCTCTTCATTGTCGCATGGAGAAAAGGAACAGTGCCAGTGTACTGGCAGACTGGGGTGGTGGGGGTGTATCAGAGTATCACACAGATCATATACAAAGGTCCCGGAAAGGAGGCTTCAGCCATTTGGCGACTCAAATTCAGGATGAGTAGTAAAGTTGGTGTCTTGATCATGCGACCTTCCATAATTTTGGGTGAGAACTGTTGGGGTTACTGTTGAAATTTGGGGTACCAGTGCTGGTATTGAAAGTAGTCTACTGTAGTCCTTGTAGAGTGAGGGGTGTTTCTGTAGTCTTAGGAGGAAATCAGACATTTTCCAAGCTGGTGTTGGCCTTTGTCAGCTCCCAGTGTGAGGCCACAGGTCTGTGCTAGGAGAAGATGGGTTTTTCTTGGTATTAATCACTGATTTAAAGTAGTTCAAAGTATTTTGGGTTCCTGTTCAATGAGGATAAAGTATAGTCTGAGCCTGACAGGTGAACTGATGCAGCAGTTCTTGTGGTGAAGCAAGAGCTTAGTCATAAGAAACGTATTGTCAGACCTCACCATGTTGCTGCTTATCTCTCCGTTAGCCGCCAAAGCCTCTATAGTGGACTTTCTCCTGTGCAGTGAGGAGAAAGCTGTATGTAAAAGCCGAGTACATACGGCTTTTCCCCAGAAGCAGTCAGCATAAGTCTGCAAATGTACAAATTTACATTTGAGCCAGCACTAGAACCAACATCATCAAACTCAAACCTTCTTGCTATTGCCGCCATTAAAATAACTGCAAAGCTGCACTTACTGCAAAATGGGGCTGTTTGCCTTTTTTGAACCTTGAAGGTTGAACGTGTTCCTTTTCCTTTTTCAACCTTAGCCTCAGCTTGTGATAGGGATTCAGATTAAGTTATATCTGTACTTATTCTGTTTAAGTCGTGTTTCATCCTGCTGTGGAATATGGAATAAGTAAGAGAACTGTCTTGCTGTGTTGACAAAAGATTTTTTTGGTCCATTGTTTGAGAAAACCTTTCTTTATTTTTTAGTCTGTGTGGAGGAAAACAGTAAATGGAATTGGTCACATCCATCCTGCAAAAATCGAAGAGAGGGATTTAATGTGCCTGTGACCAATCATGTTCAGAAGTGCCAGGGGCCATTGTGTGATGTAAGTGTTCTTCTGTTTGGATCAATTCTGGAGATGGGAGGGGAGAGAGAATAGGAATAAATCAGCTGTGTGACAGTTTTGTCCGGAGAGTTGTCAGAGCTCAGCGGCTGTCTTTCTGATAATGGAGACACTCGAAGAATTTGAACTCTGCTTTCCACAACACAACACGTCTTGCAGGAAGACGACGAGTCTTCGTCCTGAGGCCACGCTCATTTGCAGTCTGCAGACCATCATTGCTATACTAACTGTGGTTCTTAACATGCTGGTCATCATCTGTATATCCCACTTCAGGCAGGGACAAACTCATCTGGACGGCCTTTTAATTCTGTTGGTTACAGTCATCAAGAAACAGCTTTGAGCTAAACAACATACTTTACTGTTACATTTACTGTAGATCTATGAAGAAAACTGATTATAAGATGATGCTTTTACATGTGCAATATTCTGTATATTGACATGTTGTTAGAGCAAAATTCATACTTTAAATATTAGAACTGGCAAGTTAAGTTAAGTGGCATTAACATTGATGTTCTTCTTTTTTCAGGCAGCTCCACACAACCACCAACCTCCTCGTCTTGTCTCTGGCTGTCGCAGACTTCCTTGTGGGTCTCCTGCAGATGCCCATTGAAATCATCCTTTCCCAGGGCTGTTGGCTCCTGGACGACTTCCTTTGTGCTGTGAATTTCTTTTTCAGTTACCTCTTAGTCAGTGTTTCAGTAGGAAACCTGGTTCTCATATCAGTCGACCGCTATGTGGCCATTTGTGAGCCCATGTTTTATTACACCAAAGTCACTGTGAGAAGAGTTCAGCTCTGCATTTGTCTGTGCTGGTTGTTTTCTGCTGTGCACAGCAGCTGGATGTCAAGGGAATTTTTCAAACGACAACACAGGTATAATTTCTGTTACGGAGAGTCTGTAGTCGTGATAAAATATGCTGAAGCATTTGTTGATCTTATTGTAACTTTCTTAGGTCCCTTTCTTGTCATCGTACTTCTGTATATGAGAGTGTTTGTGGTGGCCGTGTCTCAGGCTCGTGCCATGAGGTCTCACATTGCAGCTGTGTCACTCCAGCGTTCAGCAACTGTGAAGACTAAGAAATCCGAGCTCAAAGCAGCCAGGACTCTCGGCGTTGTAGTATTTGTGTTTCTGTTGTGCTCTAGTCCTTATTATATTTTCTCTGTTCCAGCTGAAGTCAACTGGATAGAGGGCTCATCTGCAGCCATCTGGCTGTTGTACTTTAACTCCTGTCTAAACCCTGTGATTTATGCGTTTTTTTACCCCTGGTTTGTAAAAGCAGTTAAAACCATTGTTACACTTCAGATATTGCAGCCTGACTCCTGCGACACCAACATATTATAGACAAACAGTCATTGAGTGGAAGAAAAGACAGAAAATAATTTATGTTGCAGCACTGTATTAATAACAGACAATTAAAAAGTGGCCTTGTCAGCAAAACATACCGACGTTTACTTTAATGACTCTGTGCCAAGTGCTCTGAGCACTCCACTACTGCTGCCGCAATTTGGTAATCCAGAATGTAAATACATATGAGATAATCTATTCCAAAGCTGCTTAACTTACCATAGTACTTTACCATTAGAGCACTAGTCAAACTAGTAGTTCAAATGTTAACCCTACCCACCCTACTAAAAACACCTCCTGGGCAAAGTATGGACTCGACTGTGTGCATTGCTACTAATACATAGTTCTTATTGCCTGGTTGTTAACCATATAGTGTATTAGAAGTTGCTAAGTTAACGTCACCAGTGAGAACATTGAATTTTCATTTACAGATGTTGGCCACATCCGTCAGTAGCTGAAAAGATAAGGGAATTAAAATGACTAGAAAATCTTTCTTCCTGTCATTTTCCAACAATCAGTGCTGCTTTATGTTTGCTCTTAAATACTGTACCTCAAATAACTGTGATATTTACAGAAAATCAATAATAATCATATATCGACAAGAAACTTTATTTTATTCTCTGTGCTTTCTGCTATCATAGTTCATACAGTATTTTTTTAGGCCAGATTTTTTTATTTTACCTTATACATATACAAAAGAATGTGTATGTATATTCTTTTATTCGCAAAAGAATAACAATAACCAATTAGTTATTTCCTAATTAAACTGTAAAAACAGTTCATCCATTTAAATAATTGTACCCTAGGTAGAGGAAAACTAAAATTTCTGTGTAAAAATAGTGCCATTAAACACCTGAAACACCTTTCTGTAGGAAAAAAGGCATGTTCAGTATCTTTATGTTTCTTAACACACATGTGCAATGAAATTAGACATTGCATCATCAACAGTTTGAATAATATTATGAGAAGATTCAGAGAAACTGGACAAACCTCTTAACACAAAGAACAGGGCCAAAAACCGATGACGACTGGCCGTGAGTTTGAAGCTCGCAGGTCGTGCTGCATGTTAGGTTAACTGGTGACCTGTCGCCTACTGACTCTGAAAAAGGATGAATGAAATGACTTCATGGGCTCAGGAACACCACTGAAAACCCAGAATGCTGATTTCTTCTCTGAACCCAAGCTTATTTCAAATGGACTGAGATGAAGACAACGTCTTTATCAGAGAAGACCTTTTGTATTTCAGTAATACAAACGTCAGACTACATTCGTGTGACTTTGTTTCATAGTGAGGCTGTCTGTGAGAAAATGCCATGCTTGCAATCCAGACCTGTTACCCACTGAAAACATTTGCTGTATCACAAAATACAACGAAGGTGGGCTTAATCTGATGAGCAGCTGAAATTCCATATGTAGGAAAAAAGGGGAAAAGACGCTACTTTCAAAAGTACATTAGTAACAACGTGCTGACATAGTGTTAAATTAAGAGGTGATGCAACACAGTGACAAACCTTTGTCTCAACTTAATAGAAATAACGCTTCTGCCCAACTAAATTCAAAAGTACTTTGAACTTCAGTATGATGTAACAATGCAAGAAGGTTTGGCCATAGATGACGTTGGCCCATGAGACAGAGAAAGGAATAAATCAGCTGTGTGAGTTTTGACCCGTCAAAAACATCTCTTCTCTCCGGTTATGGAGATCCTGGAAGAAGCTGAGCTCTGCTTTCCACAACTCAACATCTCTTGCAGGAAGACAGTGCATCTAAGCTTGGAGGATGTGCTGGTGTCCAGTCTACAGTCCCTCATCGCTTCCCTAACTGTGCTCCTTAACCTGCTGGTCATCATCTCCATCTCCCACTTCAGGCAGAGATAAACTTGTCCTCATGGTCTAATTTTAGTATTCATGTTGTGGTTAAACAGTATACTCTTAAGTCACGTTGAGATCTTTGATGAAAACATTTTTATTGTAGATTATTATTGCTTCTTTTTAATATCTGGTGAATATGCTGCTGCCGTGAATAGAGCAAATGCCAAATAGTTTCTTGGTTGGACCTTTGATTAGTGCATACACATGCTTTTGCTCCTGAAATATTGTGCTATATTTAGACATTTACCTTTATGTCGCTGTGTTAACGTTGATATGCTCCTTTTTCAGGCAGCTCCACACAAACACCAACCTCCTCGTCTTGTCTCTGGCTGTCGCAGACTTTTTTGTGGGTCTCCTGCAGATGCCAATTGGAATCATTCTTTCCCGAGGCTGTTGGCTCCTGGGTAATTTTTTATGTGATGTATATTTCTTTTTAAGTTACTACTTAGTGAGTGTTTCAGTAGGAAACCTTGTTCTCATATCAGTCGACCGCTATGTGGCCATTTGTGAGCCCATGTTTTATTACACCAAAGTCACTGTGAGCAGAGTTCAGCTCTGCATTTGTCTGTGCTGGTTGTTTTCTGCTGTGCACAGCTGTTGGATTATGAGTGACTTCTTCAAAGAACAACACAAGTATAATTTCTGTTATGGAGAGCACATAGTTACCATTACATATGCTCAAGTATATGTTGATTTTGTCGTGACCTTCTTAGGTCCCTTTCTTGTCATCACACTTCTGTATATGAGAGTGTTTGTGGTGGCCGTGTCTCAGGCTCGTGCCATGAGGTCTCACATTGCAGTTGTGTCACTCCAGCGTTCAGAGACGGTGAAATCTAAAAGTCCGAGCTCAAAGCAGCCAGGACTCTCGGCGTTGTAATATTTGTGTTTCTGTTGTGCTCTAGTCCTTATTATATTTTCTCTGTTGCACCTGAAATTAGTCTAATAGCAGAGACATCTGCAGCCATCTGGCTGTTGTACTGTAACTCCGGTCTAAACCCTGTGATCTATGCGTTTTTTTACCCCTGGTTCAGAAAATCTATTAAGCACATTGTTACACTTCAGATATTCCAACCTGACTCCCGTGATGCCAACATACTGTAGAGAGAAAGGCTGTGTGTAAAGAAAGGAAATGTACACATTGTGTCAGTAAAATTATGGATGATTGTATCATTCTACAGGAAGCAACATTGAATTGCCACGTATTTAGACACGTTGATTCTAATTTGTGTTTGACTGCTCATGTATATTGTTTGTTATTGCACTTTACTTATCTCATTATCATGACTGAAGATGCAAATCTTTTCATGGCAACACAAAAACCTGCATCCTAAAAAATAAAAATAAACCTGATTTAGAGATACAGTGAAGAACATCAGCTGTGTATTTTGTGTATATTCAGAAACAGTTGTCTGCATCACTGTTCCCATAAATGCATATCTACATTAATACAATAAACTCTTCCTGATATGAGGTAACATGCTGTTCAACTGAACTGTGTTCTGGTTCAAGTAAACCGTATTAAATTAAATAAAGTGGCGTGTCGGACATAATCTATAATCTAACGCATAGATCTATAATGTGATTATCCGTCACATATTAACACGTTATTTAACTGTACAATGAAATGTAAAACTAAAAAAATAATAACTAATGTAAAACTAAAATAACAAACTTTATTGAAATAGAAAACATCCACTTACCACAACCGCCTTCTCATTCACCTGTTCAAACTCACACCTGCAGTATGGAGGTGTTTCTATGCAGCTGGCCTGACCCAACAGGAGCAACTAACTTGGAGTTTAGTGTCCGAACAAATTACAGAACAAATATTTAAAAACACTTTGCTGACATTGACAGACATGCCTGACTGCAGACCAGATGGTCAACTCTGGAACTGACAAGGCATGCTGCTGCTTGAGCATTGTCTCAAGGTACTTGTGTGGCATCAGTTGTAGGAACTGTCTTGGGAAAAGCCTGTAGACTTTGGTGGCTTAGCCAGAAACAGCTGACCTAGGAACGAGGGGTGTCAAGTGAAGAAGTTTGGGATACTGGAGGAGTAAAGGCCAATCCAAGGCCAAATTCAGGAACGGGCAGATCATTAATGGGACCAGCTGGAACGGGGACAGGCTAAGAAACAGTTGGGCAATTGTTAAGTGTTGATACCAGCTCGCACAGTTGATGTCAGCAGAACCAGCTCACTTGGTAACGATGAAAGCATTGTCGGGATTGGCTGAGAGGGGTGGAGACAGTTTTGGTTAAAGAAGGACGTACTGGAAGGCTGAGGAGACGAATGTCTCATGGAGCATTGATTGTTTCTAGGGCCTTCAGTGCCTTTTTCCAAGGGATGGCAAACCATGTCCCCACAAAAGAAAATTTTAGGAGACAGTCCTGGCCCTGGTAAAGGTGGTATGTAGGCATAGGGGAAACTGACTGGAGATGAGCTAAAAACCTGATGAGAAGGAAGTGAGGTAGGCCATGAGGGAATTGGCTGGTTGTAATCCCATGAGGACAAAGGTAAATGGCAGATCTGGAGCCTGCCAAGGTTGTTGTCGAGTCTATAGAGGGGATCAAACACACTATCTCGATTTTCATGTGTGTAGAGGGAGTGGGTGTAGTAGGAACCTTTCCCAAAGACCTGCTCGTGGACCTGCTGGGGGGCTGGAGGAGGAAAAGGCTAAATATTAGCACGGTTGGTAAAAAAAAAAAAAAAAAAAAAAAAAAACTTAAGCAGAGCCTGAATGCCTGATTAAAGACTACCTAGCAGGACTGGCACAAGCTGATCAACCAGCTGGGCTGCTGGCGAGCTGGGAGGGGGCAGTGCAACGCACTGGGTGGAGGGCTAGATCATCAAAGAAGTTGGGTAAATCCTCTGGAGAGTAATGTTGGCCAATAACACAACTCCTGGAACGTTCATGAAGTGCCTGAGTAGCACTTCCATTGACATATTTTACAAAAAACTTTGTACCTTCTTGAGGCCTCACAGGTAAAACCGACATTACTGAAACTTTATACATTCTTCCAGGCCAGAGGCCTGTGACAGAAAACAAAGCTTGTTGAATAAATGGACCGCTTTAAAGTAAAGTGGTGATGCATTTGATACAAGTATCACAGAGACATCTGCTGACCACATCACCGTACTGCAGTTACATTGAGGGATTTCAGGAAAAGATTAGTTCAGTCATAATTATATTAAAAGGCAAATGCTGCCTTTTAACACAGATATGTTTGTTTGCTGATGCATTTCAAGGTTACGCTATACTAAAGAATACATGTGCTCACCTAGTACAACCAGCTCAACACGCAGTATATTATAAAGTTCATACTCGAGGCTCAACGAAGTTCAGAACTACTTTGAACAATATGATGCAAGAGGGTTTGGCCATATATGACATTTGCCCATGAGACGGAAGAAAGGAATAAATCAGCTGTGTGACACAGAGTTTTGGCCTGTCAGAAACATCTCCTCTCTTTGATTATGGAGATCCTGGAAGAAGCTGAGCTCTGCTTTCCACAACTCAACATCTCTTGCAGGAAGACGGTGCATAGCTTTCAGGCTGTGCTCATTTCCAGTCTACAGACCCTCATCGCTTCCCTAACTGTGCTCCTTAACCTGCTGGTCATCATCTCCGTCTCCCACTTCAGGCAGAGATAAACTTGTCCTCATGGTCTAATTTTTCTTTAAATTGTTGTTTTGGTTACAATCACAATAAGAATTGACTCTGAGCTATTAAAATGATTATTTTTACCATACTTTGTTAGTTTTAGTATTTTTTTAACATCGGGTGGATTTGCTACTACACACATACTGTTCTCTTCTGTCATGTTAAAAGGGAATATGACAAATATTTTCTTGATTGGACCTCTGATTAGTGCATACAGGTTATTTACAAATGCTTTTGCAGTATTTCTATGTTTTACCTTTATACCACTGATACATGTGATATTTTCCTTTTTCAGGCAGCTCCACACAAACACCAACCTCCTCGTCTTGTCTCTGGCTGTCGCAGACTTCCTTGTGGGTCTCCTAGAGATGCCCATTGAAATCATCCTTTCCCAGGGCTGTTGGCTCCTGGACGACTTCTTATGTAATGTGTATTCTTTTTTAAGTTACTACTTAGTCAGTGTTTCAGTAGGAAACCTGGTTCTCATATCAGTCGACCGCTATGTGGCCATTTGTGAGCCCATGTTTTATTACACCAAAGTCACTGTGAGAAGAGTTCAGCTCTGCATTTGTCTGTGCTGGTTGTTTTCTGCTGTGCACAGCAGCTGGATATTGCGAGATTTTATCAAGGAACAACACAAGTATAATTTCTGTTATGGAGAGCACATTGTTACCATTACATATGCTCAAGTATTTGTTGATTTTGTCGTGACCTTCTTAGGCCCCTTTCTTGTCATCGTACTTCTGTATATGAGAGTGTTTGTGGTGGCCGTGTCTCAGGCTCGTGCCATGAGGTCTCACATTGCAGCTGTGTCACTCCAGCGTTCAAAAATGGTGAAATCTAACAAATCCGAGCTCAAAGCAGCCAGGACTCTCGGCGTTGTAATATTTGTGTTTCTGTTGTGCTCTAGTCCTTATTATATTTTCTCTGTTGCAGTGAAAAACAGCTCGATAGCAGAGACATCTGCAGCCATTTGGCTGTTGTACTGTAACTCCGGTCTAAACCCTGTGATCTATGCGTTTTTTTACCCCTGGTTCAGAAAATCTATTAAACACATTGTTACGCTTCAAATATTCCAACCTGACTCCCGTGATGCCAACGTACTGTAGAGAGAAAGGCTGTGTGTTAAGAAAGGAAATGTACACATTGTGTCAGTAAAATTATGGATGATTGTATCATTCTACAGGAAGCAACATTAAATTGCCATGTATTTAGACATGTTCATTCTAATTTGTGTTTGACTGCACATGTATATTGTCTGTTATTACACTTTACTTATCTCATTATCATGACTGAAAATGCAAATCTTTTCATGACAACACAAAAACCCTTCATCCAAGGCCAAATTCAGGAACGGGCAGATCATTAATGGGACCAGCTGGAACAGGGACAGGCTAAGAAACAGTTGGGCAATTGTTAAGTGTTGATACCAGCTCGCACAGTTGATGTCAGCAGAGCCAGCTCACTTGGTAACGATGAAAGCATTGTCGGGATTGGCGGAGGGGGGTGGAGACAGTTTTGGTTGAAGAGGGACGTACTGGAAGGCTGAGGAGACGAACGTCTCACGGAGCATTGCTTGTTTCAAGGGCCTTCGGTGCCTTTTTCCAAGGAATGGCAAACCATGTCCCCACCAAAGACAATTTTAGGCGACAGTCCTGGCCCTGGTAAAGGTGGTATGTAGGCATAGGGGAAACTGACTGGAGATGAGCTAAAAACCTGATGAGAAGGAAGTGAGGTAGGCCATGAGGGAATTGGCTGGTTGTAATCCCATGAGGACAAAGGTGAATGGCAGATCTGGAGCCTGCCAAGGTTGTTGTAGAGTCTGTAGAGGGGATCAAACACACTATCTCGATTTTCATGTGTGTAGAGGGAGTGGGTGTTGTAGGAACCTTTCCCAAAGACCTGCTCGTGGACCTGCTGGGGGGCTGGAGGAGGAAAAGGCTAAATATTAGCACGGTTGGTTAAAAAAAAAAAAAAAAAAAAACTTAAGCAGAGCCTGAATGCCTGATTAAAGACTACCTAACAGGACTGGCACAAGCTGATCCACCAGCTGGGCTGGTGGCGAGCTGGGAGGGGGCAGTGCAACGCACAGGGTGGAGGGCTAGATCATCAAAGAAGTTGGGTAAATCCTCTGGAGAGTAATGTTGGCCAATAACACAACTCCTGGAACGTTCATGAAGTGCCTGAGTAGCACTTCCAGTAACTTCTTTTACAAAAAAACTTTGTACCTTCTTGAGGCCTCACAGGTAAAACCGACATTACTTAAACTTTATACATTCTTCCAGGCCAGAGGCCTGTGACAGAAAACAAAGCTTGTTGAATAAATGGACCGCTTTAAAGTAAAGTGGTGATGCATTTAATACAAGTATCACAGAGACATCTGCTGACCACATCACCGTACTGCAGTTACATTGAGGGATTTCAGGAAAAGATTAGTTCAGTCATATTTATATTAAAAGGCAAATGCTGCCTTTTAACACAGATATGTTTGTTTGCTGATGCATTTCAAGGTTACGCTATACTAAAGAATACATGTGCTCACCTAGTGAAACCAGCTCAACACGCAGTATATTATAAAGTTCATACTTGAGGCTCAACGAAGTTCAGAACTACTTTGAACAATATGATGAAAGAGGGTTTGGCCATAGATGACATTTGCCCATGAGACGGAAGAAAGGAATAAATCAGCTGTGTGACGCAGAGTTTTGGCCTGTCAGAAACATCTCCTCTCTTTGATTATGGAGATCCTGGAAGAAGCTGAGCTCTGCTTTCCACAACTCAACATCTCTTGCAGGAAGACGGTGCATAGCTTTCAGGCTGTGCTCATTTCCAGTCTACAGACCCTCATCGCTTCCCTAACTGTGCTCCTTAACATGCTGGTCATCATCTCCATCTCCCACTTCAGGCAGAGATAAACTTGTCCTCATGGTCTAATTTTAGTATTAATGTTGTGCTTAAACATTATACTCCTATGTCGCATTGAGATCTTTGATGAAAACATTTTTACTGTAGATGTAACTGTGTAACTTCTTCTGAATATCTACTGGATAAGCTGCTGCACCCACACTGTTCTCCTCTGTTCCATGAATAGAGCATATGGCAAATCTTTTCTTGTTTGGCCTTTGATTAGTGCATACACATGCTTTTGCTCCTGGAATATTGTGCTATATTTAGACATTTACCTTTATGTCGCTGTGTTAACGTTGATATGCTCCTTTTTCAGGCAGCTCCACACAAACACCAACCTCCTCGTCTTGTCTCTGGCTGTCGCAGACTTTCTTGTGGGTCTCCTAGAGATGCCCATTGAAATCATCCTTTCCCAGGGCTGTTGGCTCCTGGATGACTTCCTATGTGATGTGAATTTCTTTTTAAGTTACTACTTAGTCAGTGTTTCAGTAGGAAACCTGGTTCTCATATCAGTCGACCGCTATGTGGCCATTTGTGAGCCTATGTTTTATTACACCAAAGTCACTGTGAGCAGAGTTCAGCTCTGCATTTGTCTGTGCTGGTTGTTTTCTGCTGTACACAGCAGCTGGATATTGCGAGATTTCATCAAGGAACAACACAAGTATAATTTCTGTTATGGAGAGCACATAGTTACCATTACATATGCTCAAGTATATGTTGATTTTGTCGTGACCTTCTTAGGCCCCTTTCTGGTCATCACACTTCTCTATATGAGAGTGTTTGTGGTGGCTGTGTCTCAGGCTCGTGCCATGAGGTCTCACATTGCAGCTGTGTCACTCCAGCGTTCAGAGACGGTGAAATCTAACAAATCCGAGCTCAAAGCAGCCAGGACTCTCGGTGTTGTAATATTTGTGTTTCTGTTGTGCTCTAGTCCTTATTATATTTTCTCTGTTGCAGTGAAAAACAGCTCGATAGAAGAGACATCTGCAGCCATCTGGCTGTTGTACTGTAACTCCGGTCTAAACCCTGTGATCTATGCGTTTCTTTACCCCTGGTTCAGAAAATCTATTAAGCACATTGTTACACTTCAGATATTCCAGCCTGACTCCTGTGATGCCAACGTACTGTAGAGAGAAAGGCTGTGTGTTAAGAAAGGAAATGTACACATTGTGTGAAGATAAAGGAATTACAGATACAGTTCTTTGAGATGCTTTTTCTTAGAAGTTCAAAACTTTTCATTACAACACAAAAACCTTCATCCTTAACAAGAGATGCAGGTTGGAAGTAAGAGAGGCCTGATTTGGGCACATTTTAGAAAAACTGTTCCCACCACTGAAATCTTCCCTTTAGGTAATATGAACACTACAAGGAAATATTCCTAAGTTAAAAAAATAACACGCTGTGAAAGTGAACTTTATGTTTTATTTCAAAGCCTTGGTGGTTTTTAAAATTTCATATTAAGTTAAAAGTTATAATACAGTCTCAAAAAAAGGTAACAGCATTGTGCGATATCCTGGTTTTCTCCATAAATTGTTCATGAAATGTGAAGTGATCCTCACAAATTACAAATTTCCAAAAACACAATATTTTTAAACAATATTTTTCTTAAAAATTTTTTTAATCTTGGTTAAGCAGCATTTCCAGGACATCACTAAACTCTAATGATGAAAACCTCTTACGGTTGATGAAGAGAAACATTTTAATATAGGGAAGTCAGAGGGAAGTTTAAAAGCATTAACGTACATTTACACCGTAAACTAAAGCCATCGAAAGCAAGGTGAAAATTGGTGAAGTTGCCCTTTAAAACATGAAAGCTCATCACCGCTTAGAAATATTGTGTTTGTTGGTTTTTATGACTTCGGTGAAGATCATTTTGGCGAAGATTTCATGACCAATTTAGGCAGTAAACCAGGACCTTGAACCGTTACTTTGTCTTAGAACCGTACAATACCTCCATGAACAATACTTCACGCCCTGCATCAGGCTCCTGTCACCCATCATTTAAAAATGCCATGCAGTGTCAAAGTATATCATGCCACAAGCTCTTTTACGGTGGGTTGTGTTCAGGGCCATGCTGGTAATGTTATACATTAAATGCATATGTTGGCTAGAACTTGCCAACGGCCAAATGAAAACGGTTTAACAATGTGACTGAGCACAGGTATGACGGCGACATCTGCTGACCACATCATGGCAATGCATTTATTCTGAACGATTCCGGGAAAGTCCATTGAGCATCATGTAAATTGTGGTGCGATTTATGATCATTAAAAAAAAGGCAGCTATTACACAGATATGTTTATTCATTGATGTATCGACTGTTTTGAGGGAACTTTACAGAACAAAATTCATGTTTGTGCACCGAGTGTAACAATTAAAATGGCAAGACCATGTACATCCACAGTGTCCAGTTTTACGATTGTGAGGAAAAAAACGAGGGGCAGAAGGAAAATGTTTGGAATGGAATTTAAAATTTGTGTTAAAAGGCAGGTTTCATGCGTGCAGTCACAATTTATGAAGGAAAATCACTTTTTTGCTGCTTAATATATGATTATTATTACTTTCAGGCCAAAGAAGCCAAGTCCCCAAAGTTGCAAACAAATCTATTGTAGTGTCATTAGTTCCAAGCTTGTGATGACGTATAAATCTGACACAAATACAAATCAAAATTTCCTAAATATGAATTGCTACAACAATCAGAACACAGGAGCCCAGGTGAAGGCCGTGATGAAGGGTTCACACTCCTCTGAACTTTGCCTCAGACTTGAGGGACCAGGTGTTGTGAGCATGCTGCTGTTTGACAGTGTGACGTCACCTTTTTCCTTCGATCGTTCTGCACAAGTTCAACAACAAAGACTGTCCAGCAGATGTCACCACGTTCTCATATTAAATAATTCAAAGTCTCTTTCCTCTGTCACTACCCGTAAATGCAACTTGTGGCAAGACCAAAAAAAGCAATAATATATTATTGTAAATTGTCTCGTTTAGTGGTAATTAAAAAATAAGGTGAGAAGCATGAATCAAATAATATTTCACAATAATAAATATACTGCATAAATACTGTAGGTTATGGATGTACTGTTTAGCTATAATGCTACAGAATACAATCTCCTTTTCTTCTTCTTTTTTATGGCTGTTTTAAAAATGTGTGATTTATTGAAGGGGAGTCAGTGGCTGGAGTCACATATTTGCACAGTTCCTTGTTTTAGGCCTGTGAGCTCCAGCCCCACAACCCACATTCAGTGAAAACCCACAGATGTGGATGTGGATCGAGCTGCTCTTTTCACTGACATATCAGTGCTGTTCTTCCTTTTCTGAGGCTGGATGTTCGTCTTGTGCTTGTGCGAGTTTCCTCCCACAGTCCAAAAACATAAATTTCAGTTTATTGGTGCCCGTAGGTGTGAATGTTTGTCTGTCTACGTCTGTCTGTGTCACTCTTGACCTAGACTAGTGAGCTGTCCTGCGTCGACCCCCCCTGTTTGCCTGGACCAGGCTTCAGGACCCCCAAGACCCATAACAGCATAAAGTTCAGATAGTGTATACACAGACTTTATTGGCTCACTGGGCAACACCAGACTTATTTTACTAGGATGTAGGATTAACCATCATATTGAGCCATAAACTTTTTGTTCTACTATAAGTAGCTACTTTATTTTGTGTCTACTGGATACATTGGACTGGATTGAGTTACCGCTGCTCAGTCGCTTTACTATTGTTTATAACGTAAAACTGGTTAGCAACTGCCCACTGATGATGATCACGACATAAACACAGTAGGCGGGTGGATTAGTGTAACTGGACCTGGTGCTGTGGACGCACACGTGAGGATGAGGTCATCTTAACACAATGCTCTGTCCCCCATGTGTCATCTGCTGTCTCCTTTGTTCTGTTGGTGTACACTGACTTACGGGTGTAAGCACGGTAACAGGACTGGACTCTCCGGGACTGAGATGATATAAGGAACCCACTCTAACTCTTCTTTCCGCCCTCAACCTTTCTCCATCTCCTTGTGTCTCTCTAGGAAGATCCATGACAACACAAGCCAGAGAGAGACGAGCAGGAGGCCTCATGGAAGGACAGTGTTGTACATGGTACGTACCTCTGGCAGGAAGCTGGACTGAGCACGGAGGGACTAATCCTGGCAGGATCCTAAGGAATCCTAAGCAGGCGTGAATTTGGGCCACCACAGCAGGCAGGACACAAGCAAGCGGCTGGTTGTACTGTGACTAATGATGAGGAGAAAGGAGCTTTTCTGTACTTTCTGTACTGAAAGACCCATGTTACATTAGCATGCCTGGACATGAGGCTGAGGAAAAAAAAGTTGTGTTTCCCCGTCCTTTGGATGAAAGTAAAAAGCAGCTTAACAAACAGACCGAGTAGTACGAAGGAGAAGGGTTGTGTGTTTTTAGTTTTTAAATTTTTTCACTGGAGACAACGTTTGGTGGAGTAAGATACAATAACTCTAAATTAGCAACTAATGGTTCACACACACAGACACACACATGTTTGTACAGTATTGACTTGTGAGGACCCTCATTGACGTAATGCAACCCCTAGCCCCTTACCCTAACCCTAACCATCACAGGTGAAAGCCTAACCCTAACCCTTACCCTAAACCAGGGGTCGGCAACCCGCGGCTCCGGAGCCGCATGCGGCTCTTTCATCCTCATACTGCGGCTCTGAGTGGTTTGGGAAATTAAATTATAAAAAAAAGCTAAAAAAAATAATTAAAAAAGCATTTAATTGAAGTGTATTTTATTTGTGTTAGTTCTTTAATATTTTAGTTCCAAATTGAAATTTTATTGTGATCTTGACATATTAGAATAAATATATTTTATTGTTTTTCGTCGCTCAAAATAAACGTCATACTCGCTCAAAAAAATAATTTGTCGCGATATAAGGATGACAGCTCATATTTTTTTGCTTTTGTTTGCTACATGGATAATTTAAGTTCAGCTTTTTAAAATATTTGAAAGTGACATTCAAAATTATTTTTTCAAGAATACAAAATGCTAAAATAGATAAAGATAAAATTTAATTTTCTTTGTAGCACTTCGTGGATTTCATAAGCAACACACGTTAGTTGTTTATACAAAGTGTAAAGAAAAAGCAATATATACAGTGTTATCTTCATTTTAGATAAGATGATAGCCCATCTTCAAAAGGGTAGTCAAAGCACTAATAAGTTGTTATTGTTTTTTAAATATTTTTCTTTCTATTTAATAAATGCGTTCATAAATAAATTCATTTTAGATGTCAAAAAGTATTTGCGGCTCCCAGTGTTTTCTTTTCTGTGGAAACCGGATCAAATGGCTCTTTCGGTGTTAAAGGTTGCCGACCCCTGCCCTAAACCTAATTCTAACCCTAACCCTAAAACCCAGTCTTGACCCTCAAAAATCCCTTTTTTAAGTAAAAAAATCGTGAGGACCGGCCAAAATGTCCTCACTTTACAAAATTGTCCTCACTCTGATGGTTAAAAAAATTCTTTGGTACTCACTGCGAATGCCGTACAGTCACACACACACACACACACACACACACACACACACACACACACTCCTCTGGCTGAACTGCTTCCTATTCACATCAGTACCTGAACAAGTTTCCCAGTCCTGCCAGGACCTTCTATAAGTTTATAGGTTGACTGTTGGAGCCTGAGGTTTTTGGTTTTCTTTATCCTATGGTTCTCTTGGTCTTGTTTGATCTTCGCTTCCTTAGACTCGTAGTGATGATCCTGTTTAGCTCAGTTCTGCTGGTCTTTTACTACACGTTTTGTCCCCTAGTCCACCGACCTTGTCTAGTCTTTTCCCCTGCTCGTGTTCAGTTAGTGCTTTGTTCTCCTTTATGCTGCGGACGACATTAAAAAAAATCTTCTTCTCTGTTTTAATGACATTAAATCATGGATGGCTCAAAACTTGCTTTTACTAAATGAAGCAAAAACCGAACATATTTTATTTGGTAAAAAAAACTTGGGTCCTATTTTCTCACTAATTAATCAGTCTGTGAGGAATCTTGGGTTAATCCTGGACAGCAATCTAAGCCTGGAAAATTTCAGCGCTGTTTTCGATTGCTGTCAAAAGTTAAGCTGTTTTTGAGAACAATTCATGCATTTATCAGCTCATGAATCCGCTATTGTAATGTTTTATTCAGTGGGCTTTCAAAATCTTCATTAGCTCGGCCATAGAACACTGCAGCAGGTTTCCTAACAAACACTCCAGGACATCAGGATGTTACCCCAGTTTTATTCTCTTTCCAGGACTGATTTTAAGATTTCAACTTTTCTTTTTAAGGCACTTAAAAGTCTTGCTCCGCCTTATTTCTCTGACCTCTAAAAGCCATATAGACAATCCACATCACTGCGCTCCCAGGATCAGAGCCTTCTGGCAATCCTTCGTACCAGACGCGAGAGATGGGGTGATGTGCTTTCGCTTTAATAGCACCTAGTCTTTGCAACAGTCTCCCGTTACAGCTGCATCTAGCACCAGACTTAAGGTCTTTTAAATCAGACCTCCTGTTTAGCAGAGCACCAGAGGACCACATTTATTACTTACTTATTAATCTATCTATCTACTGATGTATTCCTATTTATTGATCAGCTTGTGTTTTGTTTTTCTGTCTGGCAGTATTTTAATGGTGTGACCTGTGATTAGACCGTTATTACATTCTATTAGTTTTAAACTGGTTTCTTATATATTGTTTTTTATTTCGTCTTTGCATTCTATATATTTTAAACCTTTTACCTTTACGGTGAAGCACTTTTGTTAAACTGTTGGCTGTTGGAAATTGCTGTATAAATAAGCTTGTGATTTGATTTGATTCATGGAGTGACTTGTAGTTTTGCTTGTTCTGATATTTTAAATTTACCGTATTTTTCGGACCATAAGCCGCTACTTTTTTCCGACGTTTTGAACAATGCGGCTTTAAGAGAGATGCGGCTTTTCTATGAATTTTTCTGCAGCCCTCAGATGGGCGCTGTAGATGGAAGTCAGTGCAAACAAAAAAGCGCCAGTTTTTATTCTTAGCGCATGCAACCCAAGACGCACAACAGCAAAATACGGTAATATTTTTACACCCTCACCCCCTCATAATGGAAAACACACGAAGAAATTCCTATGATGCAGCTTTTAATTTGAAGCCATCGATCTGGCTATCCGTGAAGGAAATCGAGTGTGACAGTGGTTTCAATGCTCAGGAGGAAGATGAATAGCGATTTGTGGTTTCAGTGCACGGGAGAATGAAGCGACTTTAATAGTTGCGCAGTTGCGCTTTAACAGTGCGCAGGAAGAAAAAGTGACAGTGGTTTGGTGTTCAGTGGTTTCAGTTCGCAGGAGGAAGAAAAATAAAGCAACTTGGTTTTAGTGCACAGGAGGAAGATTAATAAAACCATGACTTTTCTGTTTTGTGTGATCAGCACTTTTACTGCCGTGTTACAGGCACCATTCAGGTTCAGGTGTATGAATAAACACTTATGGTACAAAATCTTTTGTTGAGCGCAGCAACTCCTGCGTAATTCGTGAAGAATAAGAGACGTCTTCTCCTTTGGCTATGGAACAAGCCGTTTATTTATAACAAGGACGTTTTTGTCGGCTCTGTACATTCGACATGTGTTATACCAGCCACACATACACGTAAACGCAGTCTTTACCGTAATGCTGGTAAAACAGCGCACATAACATCCTCATGCCTACTGTGAACAATGAGTAGGAGCGCATACAACAGATATTATTTCTCATCCTGGATATTGGCGGCTTATAGTCCGATGCGGTTTATATGTGACAAAATATATATTTCTTTTAAATTTTACTGGGTGCGGCTTAAACTTAGGTGCGCTCTATAGTCCAGAATTTACGGTAAGTATTTATTTTTTGTCCAACAAATCTTTTTCTCACTCCAGGTCTTATACAAAATGTTAGTAACTAGTAACCAGACAAATTACCCAAAGTTGCTTTGCCAGATTTTCCGAATAGTTTCAGTGCACTTTTAGGGGGGCACCAGCTGGACTCGGGTCTGAGTATTTTTTAAATAGCTGAGAATGACCAGCACTGTTTAATGAAGTAAGACCACTGCGTTGTTAACTCGGCATATTACAATGTTTACAAGAAAACCATAAGCTGTACACTGTCACGAAATTCTGAACCTGCCTCAACATAAAAAAAAAAACGACCTAAAAGAACTGAAGTAAATGTAATGAATGTATATTTGGTCCATGTAAAACTTTTCGCTGGGTTTTGTCCTATTGTTAACCGCTCTAACAGTGTCTGAAAAGTAGTTTCCATTATAAAATTCAAATCCTTATTTAACTGCTGCACTCAAATTGCCAGACCAGTTCATAAAAAGTAGACGCATGAAATAAACTTTAATGTTATGATTAAACAGAATCTCAAAATGAATGCCTAAGTCATATTATGATTTATGTTTCAGAGGGATTGATAGAACGGCCTCTGATGTCATAAAGCTTGTTTCAGAATTACCCACCTGCTCACAGTTTTAGATACTGTAACACTAGGCCCAGAGGTGATGAAACCTCACAGTAATCAGTGTCACTGGGTCCTCTGGGTTGTTTCCCTGGTGTCCCACCTCTACAGGTGTGAACCGCCTTCAGGGACCAACACTTCAGCCAGGTCTCACACGGCTAATTAGCGGATGACCCAGTGGCCACTGGTCTGCTCCTCCTCTGAGCAAATGCCAGAAGCAGAACAAACAATACAACATTTACCAAAAATAAAAAAAATCATGCTGGAGTTAGTGACTTTGAGTGAATAGTGAGGGAAAACTTTTGATAGCACATGCCTATGAAAAGTCGGACACATAATGGTATCAATATATTTTTCGTTGTTTATACGTCTGCTTCATGATCCCAAAAGACCAATTAAACAATCTGAGCCACTGAACACATACAGCCTGGGTCCAAACAAACACTAGTTTATGAATAACAAGTAGAAGTGAATCACTGAAAAATTTTACAAAGGAGGTATCTATAAAAAGTGATCGTTGTGTAACATTCATCCTGAGTAAAGCTTATTAAAATTATGGGGTTTTGTTTCAGTCCTGGAATAAACAACCAACTGCACAATCAAACCCCGTCGTACGATCCAAAGTACAGCAACACGTACAGCAACACGTCTATTTTAAATCCCCCAGAAAGGCCACATGCCACAAACCTCAGATCTCTGCACTGGCTTCCTGTAGCTGCCCACATCAGGTTTAAAACTCTCAGTCTCACCTACAGATTCACATCCACAGTCAACAAATGGCGCATGGTGGTCACATCATCACACAAAAAATCCGAAGCAAACTTTCAGTTAAGTGGTCCCACGATTGTGGATCACGCTACCAAACTCTGGTACAAAACTGGAGTATGTGAAGCTATTTATGTTCAGATGGAGAATCCTTCCTCCAACAGAGGACGAGGTCTCGGGCACAACCTGTCTGCCATTTTTCATGCCACCCTTTCAACCAGCTCCAGAAAGATCAAGACCACATCCACCAAGAGGGCCACACCTAATGACCCCCATCTTAGGGGTTTTGGGAGTTTGGGTCGTTATCGTTACATTCCTGTTCCCACCTCCCACCTTGACGAGCCAGGACAGGGTGGAACTAAGGCCCAATCTGGAGAATTTACCTGGCAACGCTCTGCTACCACCTGGAAAACATCCAGTGGATGACGCCTGAACCACCTCAGCTGGCTTGTTCATTTTGGACGTGCAAAGTCAGTAACCTACAGTATCTCCAGGCCCCCTTTGGTCCCCACCCAAAGCTTGTGATCATAGATAGCTTAGTGTGTTCAGTAAAATACCTGTATTTTTGTTTAGGTGTCGCTTTTGTTGCTCTGCTCTTTTCTCTCTCCACTTTCCACTCACCCCAACCGGTCAAGGCAGATGGCCGCCCACCCTGATCCTGGTTCTGCTGGAGGTTTCTTCCGTTAAAGGGAGTTTTTCCTCTCCAGTGTTGCCTATGGCTGCTTAAGGGGATTCGTTGTGGTTTCTGATGACTTTGTTGTACTATATTAATAAAGTTGAATTGAATCGAACTATTATGGAAATTGATCTAAGGCTTCATATTACCCTGATTCATGGCCTTGATCTCAACCACTGTTGCCTCTAAGTTGCGTGTGTGCACAGTTGCACACTGCTGACACCGTCTCCACACACATAAAATCTGTGCTGCACGCACAAAAAAATGCAACCTGAATTCAAAGTAAAATAAAGACAGAACACGTCATTCTGTGCTATTTTGCAATGTGAGTCAGTGAGTGACATCATCATCACATTAACCAAGTAAAATAAATATTTTAATTGGCTATTATTTTGCAAATATATATTTTATAAATATATAATAAAAAAATATATTATTTAGTTCAGTGAAATAGTCCTTTTTTAAACAGGTTGAGCACGCTCCAACACAAGCGATAAAAGGATGGCGGCCCGCAGAAGCAGACGGGATTTTTGCTGCAGGTGCAATTTCAGTTTGACTTTTTATTTCATAAATATGAGGAGGACTCAATTAGACATTGAGTATTTTTTTAAGTAACCTTTAACCCAGTGCCTTTTTTTGGAGTTGCAAATGTTTTTGTTGCATGCAGAAATAAAATGTTGTTTTCTCTGTAGCATTTCATTGATTTTATAAATGAAACACACTATAGTTTTTTATCCATAACATAAAGGTAAAAAACGATTTATGCAGCTTTATCTTCAGTTTTATGGCTCCCGGTGTTTTCTTCTTTTCCAAATGGCTCTTTGGTGTTAGAGGTGACCGACCCCTGCTCTAGAGAATAGTGACAAGGTGACAACTACAGGGCTCAACAAAATAAAATAATTGGAACCACCCCCGCAGCCCACAGTTAATGTCTTTCAGGCGCCGATATCTCTGATGAATACATCATGTTAGTCAGCTCAGCTGTTCAAATCTTTTGCTAGAATGGAAAACAGCTCTCAGCCTTTCTACTTCAACTTGAGCATCTTTGTAAATATCGGGCCGTACCGTTACCCAGCCTTTGTCTTTTGCCTTCTGTTGTACGGCTTCGTTGTCTCTGCTAACCTCGTCATAATCGTGGTCATAACGTGTGAGAGGGCGCTGCACGAGTCCATGTACGTGTTTGTAGCTTTTCTCTCGGCCAATGCTCTGTACGGCTCCGTGGGCTTTTTCCCCAGATTCCTGATGGACATTCTGTCTGACACTCATCTAATCTCGCGTCCTGCTTGTTTCACTCAGATCTATGTCATTTACACGTATGCATTCTGTGAAGTCACAATTTTAGGTGCCATGTCTTATGATCGATATGTTGCTATATGTCAGCCTTTACATTACCACAGCAAAATGACGTTCAAAACTGTGCAGATGCTGGCAGCTGTTGCATGGCTCTGTCCAGCATTGTACCTGTCAGTGTCCATTTACGTGTCCATAACACTTCCTCTATGTGGGAATAACATCCATAAAGTCCACTGTGCCAGCTGGAACGTTTTGAAACTGTCATGTGTTTCCTCAGCCACAACTGAAATCGTTGCCACAATCGGGGCCATAATTGTCTCTTTTCTGCCTGTTACTTGTATCTTGTTCACTTATTTCAAAATTGTGCTTCTTTGTTGGAAAAACTCCTCAGAGTTTAAGGGCAAAGTTTTACAAAGTTGTCTCCCTCATATTATTTCAATTGTGATTTACTGTGTCACATCCTTTTCTGACACTGTCCTGAACAGATACAACCTCCAAGGGCTAAATCCATTTGTGGCTATTCTGGTATCGCTAGAATTTATTGTGATTCCTCCGGTGTTGAACCCTCTCGTGTACGGACTCAAGTTGCCAGAAATCAGAACCCACATTTTCAGAATGGTGTCTTTGAAAACAGTAACTAGACCTCGACAGTTGTAAAAGCTGATTATGTGAACAAGGCCGTTTGGGGAAAAAAACTCACTAGACTAAAGACGGCAAAAAAAATAATCTGTAGGCCTAGTGAAAATACAAATTAATACATTGCAGTGTGTGCAATAACCTGTTGTCATGCAAATATTTAAAAAGAGATCACTGTTATTCATAGTATGAATGCAGTGTGTTTGACAGTATGCTTTTTCTGGGCCTGTTTCTGACTTTTCTTGGTTTTGTGTGTTTTGAAACGTACTACAAAGTCTTTGTGTTCACATTATGCTGTATGTAACGCCAACATTTGAACTCCAAGTCTAAAGTGTAATTTAAATATTTAACTTGTATACTTACTGTCAACTGTATACAATTAATGTTCCTGTTCAGAAAGGTCGTGCCTCAGTTGGAAAGAAACAGGTGTAGATCACAAAATTAAAAACTGAACTACATGGAACAGCTTCAATTCCATTAATGTCATCATTACCAACTTTATTTGTGCTCCACTCTCAACTTGAATCTGTTGATTTTACTAGAAATGGCGTAGAAACCTGTTTCCTTAAACCATTTCAGATTTTACGAAGTGGCAACTAAACAAATTAAGTTGATTGAACATAGATCTTTAATGAGATGCACACATCAATTTTACATTAATAGTCTTTACTCAAAATCAACACATTTTTTCCCTTTCACATTTCAGGGTTTGAAGAGTTACTTTTTTTTTTAAACATGATGAATCTATCATGGCAACATTTGGAGCCATTTTGTACCAAAATAGAACAAAGTCAGCACCTTCGCTGCTCTTTAACCTTGTTATGTCTGTAAGGAATATCCGCACTGAATTTAACTTTTCGGCTTTATTACGATTCCCATTTATATTCTGCTTAAAAAAAACTATTTATTGCAGTTTGTACTAGAAGCAGACGCGTTCCCAGCATGTCTAGAACATCAGTTTCAAAGTTTCTACAGAGTGAACTGAAAGAGAATAGATGATGGTGAGAACCACCAGCTCGTCCAGGTGTCTCACCTGGATGGTGGTAACTTCATGGCTTATTGTAGGATGAGTCGGGGTCTGGCAACCTGCTGTCAGTCATTGAGCCTCTCGATTCATGAGATTGAACAACGAATTTAAAAAAAATGGTGGTGACGTCTGACATTTTTCTGTTCTGAGTCAAACTTTTTACACGTGGACGTGTTAAAGGTGATTCTTCACAAGATGTGTAGACCAGAGAAAGTTTTCACTCATTTAAAAACAATTACACAGAACCACTACTGCCAGTTAAAATGTCAGATCCTGCCACTTCTCGAAGCCGTTGGTGCCTGATACCCGCATAAGTTATGGAACATAGCTATACTTTTTCAAAAAAATAACATATTGTAGCTTTAAACTTGTTTAATAATAGATGGAAAACCAAACTCTACGCTCAGGATTCTCATTCCCAGTTTTCTAAAAGCTGTTGAAGAAAAGCATTTGCCAAATGCCTAAATGTAAAGGTAAGCCCAGTGTCTGGATTTAATTTCATGTTAATAGCTGCATTATTTATTTTATTAAATAAAGTGAATGTGCTGAATACAGCACAGTGTGTTTTTGGTAATTAGTGATAGAAACTCTGATACCTTTGCTATGAAGTAACTGTAACTATGATTGTAAACTCTACTGGGTATAATTACTGCGGTGACATCAACCAGACCAGACAAATAAAATAATCTGATCCTCTGCTGTAAACCACAATCACAGTCTGTCTGCTTGTAGAAGCTCATGGTGGATAATTGCTTTAGTATGAAACTAAATGTCTTCCCAAGGCCATGAGCACCGTATCGTTCTGTTTTACCTGCTCATTTGTTTATTGATCATTTCCCACAGATAGAGAGTAAACGGCAAAGATTAAATCGTTCCACTTTCAAAGCCTCTCAGATTAGATCTGTAGCTAGAATGGAAAACAGCTCTCAGCCTTTCTACTTCAACTTGAGCATCTTTGTAAATATCGGGCCGTACAGTTACCCAGCCTTTGTCTTTTGCCTTCTGTTGTACGGCTTCGTTGTCTCTGCTAACCTCGTCATAATCGTGGTCATAACGTGTGAGAGGGCGCTGCACGAGTCCATGTACGTGTTTGTAGCTTTTCTCTCGGCCAATGCTCTGTACGGCTCCGTGGGCTTTTTCCCCAGATTCCTGATGGACATTCTGTCTGACACTCATCTAATCTCGCGTCCTGCTTGTTTCACTCAGATCTATGTCATTTACACGTATGCATTCTGTGAAGTCACAATTTTAGGTGCCATGTCTTATGATCGATATGTTGCTATATGTCAGCCTTTACATTACCACAGCAAAATGACGTTCAAAACTGTGCAGATGCTGGCAGCTGTTGCATGGCTCTGTCCAGCATTGTACCTGTCAGTGTACATTTATGTGACCACATGGATTCCTCTATGCGGGAATGGGGTTCAAAAATTATACTGCGCCAGCTGGAACGTTGTGAAACTGTCGTGTGCTGCGTCCCCTGTCACGCAAATTATTTCCTCAACAGCAGCCATATTTGTTTCTTGCATCACTATTTGCTGTATATTTTACAGTTACTTCAAAATTGTGCTTCTTTGTTGGAAAAACTCCACAGAGTTTAATGGCAAAGTTTTACAAAGTTGTCTCCCTCATATTATTTCCATTGTGATTTACTGTGTCACATCATTTTCTGACACTGTCCTGAACATATATGGTGTCCACGAGCTAAATCCACTTGTTGTTATTTTGGTATCGCTAGAATTTATTGTGATTCCTCCAGTTTTGAACCCTCTTGTGTACGGACTCAAGTTGCCTGAAATCAGAACCCACATTATTAGATTAGTTAAATGGTGAGTTAATGAATTAATAATATTCATTTTGTTATTGTGTGATGGCCTTTTAACTTGTTCAGTCATATTACTCGCATATTAGCCACGTACAAAGATAGATTAATGATATCTAATACGAACGTGTCTAATAAGGGTAGAGTTCTTTGAGCAGTCTTAACTGGAATAGGGTCTAGCAGACATGTTGTTGGTTTAGATGCCAAAATAGTTGAAGTTAACTCAGCAAGGTCTATGGCCACAAAGCAGTCTAAAAGGGACTGAGGGCTTACTGATGATTCTAATGTTGTATTTGTCGGGAGGGTCTGGTGAATTTTATTTCTAATAGCTACGATTTTGTTTGTGAAGAAAGTCATGAAGTCATTGCTGCTCGGCGTTGAGGGAAAACTAGTTTTAACTGAACTATGGCTCTTAGTCAGCCTGGCTACAGTGCTGAAAAGAAACCGGGGGTTGTTCTTGTTTTCCTCTATTAGTGATGAATAATATGCTGTTCTGGCTTGAATCTAATAATGAAGTAAATGCCGTGTTGAGGGAGTTACTGTCAGCATCTACATGAATATGAATGATAAAAACGCCCACTTGGTAAGTTTGAGTGATGGTTTGCTGCTACTCCTCCACCTCGGCCTGAGCTTCTAGGAACATGATAGTTAATATGACTTGGGGGGGTCGAATCATTTAAATTGACATATTCTTCCTTCTGCAACCAGGTTTCAGTGAGACAAAATAAATCGAATTGACGATCGCTTATCAAGAACTTTACTAACAGAGATTTAGATGAGAGAGATCTGATATTTAAGATATGTAAGAGGAGTCATCTAAGCTTTTATTAGGTTATGATTAACTCCTCCTGTGATCATTTTCCTTGTCATTTTGCATTTGTCACAAAAGCAACATATAAATGACTCAATGGATAATGGCTGAATTCCATTTAGCTGTGTCAGTGTAAGGATTTTGCTTTTACACTGACTGATGTAATGCTACTGGTAACGTTTGTGGATTTCCTACTGATATTTTTAGAAATAAAACATACAAGTGTGATTAAAACAGAAAAAACGTACGTTTCCGATTTGAGAGTCATGTATTTTGTGTTTTGACTGAGCTACTTTTATGTGAGCTACAGTTTTAATAATATCAAGAGATGTTTCACTCGACTTTATTGAAACTGATTTTGTTTCCTAGACCTAAGCACACACGGGAACCAGTTTGGTTTATACATCTGCGAACCATCATATTATTTCCAACGGATCTGGAAACAAGCAAGTCATTCAGTAAGCAGTTTTCAGCTCCCGTCAGCCCCTAATTATGCTTCAGTTGGAAACCTTCTAGGTTCAGCAGATTCTCTTTAATGCCATGTAACAGTGAAATCAACCGAAAACAAAAATTGGAAAATACTAACATGGAAACAAAAAACGACCATCAGATCCAAATGGGAAGAGAACCACTAAGTCCCATGTAAAATTCTCGCCCACACCTTCGTAGGCAAACTTATTTATTTTAAATTGAAAAACATTCACTCCCACTTTTGTCACATTTACTTAGGCCACGAGATGGTTCTACTCTAATTACAAATCATTGGCTGATAAGTGCTGGATTAAACCCTCTGTGATAATGGTCAAACCTGCTAGGTCATTTCAGTCTACCTCTTTTACACTGATTCACCTTCCTACCTCAATCTTTTTCTGATTCAAGATGGCGCCTGTGTTTATTGCTCGCCGTCTGTCTCTCCGTACCTTAATTGTGTTTATGCTGTTTTTGACACTTATTTTTAATAATGTCAACTCTCTGCTGGTGTACAGTCGCCAGTCTCTACTGGATCTTAGGCCAACTGATAACAGTTGTGTGTGGATTACCCGGGATGGACATAAAATGCTGCCCCCATTACTATCGGGAATCCCAGCGCACCTGGGCCACACTCCTGGGCCACCCCCACGCAAGAAACGCCACCGCCGTCGCGGTAAGCGCAGTGGAAGGTTGGTTAGGCTGAAAGTCTGTGTGCTTCGTTGTGGTGCTTCCTCTCTGGCTGAGTTTGGTTCGGTTCATCGCTTCTTTCCTTCGCGGCACTCGCTGGAGCCTGTCAACACCTGGGTGATACCGATCGTCGGCCCTGATGAGCTGTTCCAGCCCCGCCTCCGCCTCCAGCTTTCACTCCACCTGCCAGACTGTATTGGACGCTGTAGCTCCACTTAAAATCAGGCACACTAAAGCTAAATCTGAGCCCTGGCTAAACGACGAGACTCGTGCTGTGAGGCGGGAGTGCCGCAGAGCTGAACGCAGGTGGAAGTGCTGAGAGACTGTTGGCGTCTCTATCAGTCCACAGTCAAAGACTCTAAAAGGAAACACTTTGCTATTAAGATTATTTCAACTGTCACAAACCCCGTGTGTTATTTCAGTCTATCAGCAAAATCCTTAATGCTCCTCAGACTGTATGTTTTGAATTCACATCTGAAACCTGTGAAAACTTTCTTAATTTTTTCATTAATAAGGTCTCTATGGCAAGGGCCCAGATCTCTCCTCCTGTTTTTGACCCGTCAGTCCCTCACTTATACTCTACTGTCTTTCATCGGTTTGAGCCTGTCACCTTGTCTCAGGTTCAGGAGTTTGTTGATCACTTGCAACCCTCAGGTTCACCCTGTGATGCTCTTCCCCCTCGTCTTTTTAAAAGAGGTTTTTCTTACTTTAGGGCCATCTGTTCTCACCATTATAAACAGTAGTCTGACCTCTGGGCTGTTCCCCAAAAATTTTAAACATGCAATAGTTAAACCTTTCATTAAGAAACCTGGGCTCGATCCACTTGTTTTTGCTAATTTTAGGCCAATCTCTAGATTACCTTTTTTATCAAAGCTTTTAGAGAAAATCGTTTATAGCCAGTTAATAGCATTTTTAAATGAGCACAACCTTTTAGAGATTTTCAATCTGGTTTTAAAACAAAACACAGTACTGAATCTGCTCTGCTGCGAGTGTTTAATGACATTCTCCTAGCCTCTGATTCTGGTGACTGTGTGGTCCTTGTACTGCTTGATTTAATTGCTGCATTTGATACAGTGGACCATGACATTTTGATCTCACGCCTAGAACACTGGGTTGGTATTAAGGGCCCAGCTCTGAGTTGGTTCAGGTCCTACTTAAAGGACAGAAGTTTTTGTGTCCAACTTGGAGATTTCCAGTCCTCTTCTGCTCCTCTGTCCTGTGGGGTTCCACAAGGCTCTATTTTAGGCCCTGTCCTATTTTCTTTGTATTTGCTTCCCCTTGGCTCCATCCTCAGAAAACATGGAATCTGTTTTCATTGTTACGCTGATGATTGTCAGATTTATGTCCCTGTAAATAAGAGGGCTGGTTTCTCTGTCAGCTCATTATTCGACTGTTTAAAGGACATTAAGGCCTGGATGGCTTTTAACTTTTTACATTTTAATGATTCAAAGACTGAGGTAATTGTGCTGGGAACCAACTCCCCTAAGGGGGCTGCTGCCTCTGTAGACTTGGGACCCTTGGCTGAATATGCAAAATCAGAAATAGTTAACCTTGGGTTTAAAATGGACACCAACCTAAAGCTTGACAGCCAGATTCGATCGGTTGTAAAGTCTAGTTTTTTCCACCTGAGGCAACTGGCCAAAGTTAAGCCAGTTCTCACTAAACAGCACTTTGAGACAGTGATCCACGCCTTTGTTACCACCCGGCTGGATTACTGTAACGCACTTTATTTTGGCGTCAGTCAGTCGTTGATCTCTCGACTGCAGCTAATCCAAAATGCTGCTGCACGTCTTTTAACTGGCACTAGAAAATATGAGCATTACACCTATTTTATCCTCTCTTCACTGGCTGCCTGTGCATTTTAGGATCCATTTTAAAGTTCTCGTATTTGTTTTTAAATGTTTAAATGGCGCTGCCCCAGAGTATCTCTCTGAACTTCTGCACTTATCTACTCCTCCTCGGTCACTCAGATCAGCCGACCTGCTGCTCCTGAGTGTACCAATAACTAAACGGAAGCTCAGAGGGGACAGAGCTTTTGCGGTGGCAGCTCCAAAATTGTGGAACGAGCTGCCCCTGCACATCAGACAGGCCTCTTCCTTGCCTGTTTTTAAATCATTTCTTAAGACCCATTTGTTTTCACTGGCTTTTGACGCAGTCTGAGTTGTTGACATTATTTTACGTGTGTTATTTATTTATTTATTTATTGTTACATTGTTGGGTTTTATTTGAATATTTTATGCCTTAACCTGTACAGCACTTTGTTCAACCTTGTTGTTTTAAAGGGCTTAACAAATAAAGTTACAAGTTACAAGTTACCTACGTTTTTAGACACCGTTCTGCCTCTTTAACAAGCCAAGCATAAGGTAAATGATGGGATGTTAAAAGGAAAGACATCTTGATGACGTCGACACAATCCCATCATGACAACTCGCAATGCTCAGCAGTCCTCACTCATCAACAACGTGACTAAAATGAGTCTCAGTCTGAGTGATGATTCCCACACAACAGGATACGCTTGAAAACATGAAACGCTGCCTTAAAAACAAAGGCAGACAGTATCATTCACTGCCTCTTCTCTGACATGTCCAATATGTTGGCCAAAAGAAAACATTTAATGACATTTGAAACTGCTGTCATCGTCAAATTTTATTCAGTCCAAATCTGTTTCTAAAACCGTGCTGCACAATTCACAGAACGTTCCTTTTTTAGTCAGGTTTATTCAGTTTGTACTGGCTTCCTGAATGTGAATCACACATGGAGCATACAATGGAAGACGTCATTTTTTGTTTTGAAGAAAATAATAGCAGAGGAGAGAGAGAGGAAATATATAAGCAGGCTGTAGAGCTGGAGAGCTTTGGGCAGAAGTCTGTCTCTCTGCGATGATGGAGAACTCAGCAGATCTCTGCTTTCCACAGCTGCTCAACACGTCCTGCACAAAACCAAAGCGAACTCACTTTGAGGTCATGCTGACTTACATTACACTGTCCTTCATCTCGCTGCTCGCCGCCACCCTCAACCTGCTCGTCATCATCTCCATCTCCCACTTCAAGTATGTGTGATGGGTTGTAATAGAAAAAACATCATATTAGTCAGTGTTGGGTGGAAAATATTGATCATGTATTAAATCTGATAGGTTTGTTTCTTGTTGTCTGTCCAGGCAGCTCCACAGTCCCACCAACCTCCTCCTCCTCTCTCTGGCTGTCTCAGATTTCTGTGTCGGCCTCATCATGTTCTTTCAGATCGTGCTCATAGACGGCTGCTGGTTCCTCGGGAACATCATGTGTTCTCTGTATCAGTATGTGGCCTACATTATAACGTCTGCCTCAGTAGGAACCATGGTTCTCATATGTGTTGATCGTTATGTGGCTATTTGTGACCCTTTGCATTACACCATCAAAGTCACTCCAAAAAGAGTTCAAGTCTGTGTCTGTCTGTGTTGGACGTGTTCTGTCATCTATCAAAGTTTTCTGTTGAAGGACAACTTGGAACAACCAGGCAGGTACGTTTCCTGCTCTGGTGAGTGTGTGGTTGGTGGTAGCTACATTTCTGGGCTTATGGATCTATTGTTTTCCTTTGTTGCTCCTGTCACCATCATCATAGTTCTGTATATGAGAGTATTTGTGGTGGCTGTGTCTCAGGCTCAGGCCATGAGGTCTCACATCGTTGCAGTCAAACTCCAGGGCTCAGTGAGTGCAACTATTAAGAAATCTGAGCTGAAAGCAGCCGTAACTCTTGGGGTTGTTGTAGTTGTTTTCCTAATTTGTCTCTGTCCATATTACATTTTCATTGTCATTCTTACAGCTGGGGATACCTTGATGAAACGCTTCGTCTGCAGCCTTTGTGATTTGTCTTTTCTATTTTAACTCCTGTCTAAATCCTGTGATTTATGCCTTTTTCTACCCCTGGTTCAGAAAATGTCTTAAACTCATTGTTACACTTCAGATTCTGCAGCCTGATTCCTGTGACGCCAACATACTGTAGGGAAGAGAAGTGTCTGTGTGCAGATGATGAAAAAATTGTAAAACATGTCTATGCACAAAGTGTGTTACCTGTGACGCCAACATACTGTAGGGACAGAGTGTGATGATGAAAAAAATTGTACTGTGGAAGACATTGACCTATGTCTATTTATAATTTTTGTCTAGAATTTACTATATATTGTTACATTATATGAACAATATTTTGGTATACAAATACAGTTTACCAAAATTTAATGTAACAGATTTGACACCAATTCTACATTTAGAACCATTTGACATCTGGTTAAACTAAACCAAAGTTTTAAAGTTGTATTGGGCAGCATTACAATAAAATGTTTGTAATGAATATTAAATAAAATAACAATCTAAATTTAAATCTTCCATCCACTCTGCATTTGAAATTAGAGCTAATAGATGA
This sequence comes from Channa striata, assembly GCA_033026295.1. NCBI lineage: Eukaryota > Metazoa > Chordata > Actinopteri > Anabantiformes > Channidae > Channa > Channa striata. Next base: position 22,946,284 of record CM065177.1, on the reverse strand, counting down.
ACAGTTAATTCTGAAAGTTTTGATGCCAGTTATTGTTTGGGATGTGGAGGAAACAGTGACTTATCCAAACTGTGGGTTTAACTTTTGTGAAGCTTGTGCAATTTCTGTTGCTCTAATAAGCAAGTTCATGTGTCATGAGAATTATTTAAGTGCCAACTTTCAGTTTTATTGAAAAGATTCTGACACAACAATTGTATGACTTATGTAGAAATTACCTAATTTTTATACAGAACAACTAGACAAACTAAGAAAGTAATAAGTAAAATTTTCAGTTTTAATACTAGTTCTTATAAAGTCCAAATCGTATAGACCAGGAGTCTCCAACCTTTAAAGTAAAGTAAATGACCACGAACTACTTGTGTTTTGTACATTTACTCTAGTAGCCCAAACAAACTCAATTCTCGCTAACTATAGTGAGAATTGAAAAATAGAAAGTGGCTAAGTTGGCATCACCGATCGCCATTGGCTTATTAAGCTTGACAGCAGTGCACATTTGATTGACAACTAATTGATAAAAAATAATTTTGTGTAAGAAGGGGCCGGGGCACTGGTGAATTTGACTGGGTATTCATGTAAGTTGGGTAACTGATTAGGTCATTGCTGAAAAATTACAAATTATGTCTTTCATCAAAGGTGTGTGAGAAATTTCCTCCAAATCCAAAATGCCTGTTTATGGTGACAGAATGCATGCTTTGAAATGTGCTTTCACACCTCAGCAGACCTTCAGCAAACATTGTATAGTCCATGTAACCCAGAAGTCCACAGGTGTACATTTTCAAGGTTTTAAACAGCAGTTTGTTTACTCCTTCGTATTCAATTTGAGTCCAGGTGTTTCTGCTCTTGGTGTATTTTTGTCATTTACATTGGAAACCAGCTAAGCAAAAATGTAATATTTCACTTGCTTATGCCCACCTTTAAATATATATATACACATATATACATATATATACACACATATACACACACACATATATATGTGTGTGTGTGTAAATATATATATGTGTGTGTGTGTGTATGTATATGTATATATACATACACACACACACACACATATGTATAAATATATATACATATATATGTGTGTTTGTATATATACACACACACACTTATGTATGTATGTATGTATGTATGCACTCCATATATATATTTAAATTCAGAACATGGAAACTTCTCTCAGGATCAGTACATGAGTGGAGCCTAGAAATGAAATAGAAGTAACTCCAGAGGAGCAAAGCCCCAGCCACTAGTAGATGCAGCTATACAGCATCTAAAAGCCTTTATCAAGAACTCAGTGGAGAAGTTAAGACAACCCTAGAGGCCAACTTCAAGCAAACTGCACACGTCAACATCAACTGTGGTATTTACCGAGGAGGTGCTCTGTCTCTGGTTCTGTTCTGCAAGAGCTGAACCCTCTCAGCCACACCAACACCAAGAGTGGTTATGTATAACAACTAAGGAACGGAGCAACCATCAGCCATTTCCTTGACGTAGATACAGACTAAGAAACTGGTAACAGCCAACCAACCAGACATTACTGTTGTGACAAACTAAAGAAGATGGCCGCAGTGATAGATGTAGCACTCCTAAGTGATAGGCAGAACAAGAAGAAAGAACACAAGAAGCTCAAGAAATACCAAGTACTGAAAGAAGAGGCAAAGTAAAAAAGATGTGATAGATAAATGCACAAGTAGTCCCTGTAGTAACTGGAATACCTGTGGCTTTGATCCCCAAACTAGGAGAGTGTATACAGCAGATTCCAGGAAAAACCTATAAGATCTCTGGTGAGAAGAGGTCAGTCCTAGTGTCAAGGTCTCAGCATTGATCTGTGTTGCCCTGGTAACGGTCCTCTGTCTCTCTCTACCTCGCTCTTTACTCTGCTCTTTAGACCCGATCCATTTCACCTGTGCCACTCCTACATAAGCCCTGCCTTCCCACTTAGTTGTGCCAGATTATCCCTCATGTTCGCTCTGTGTGGTGCCTTGTCGTCAGTGGTTGTCAGTCACAAGATTTCACTCAATTGCTTCCCTCTCACTTACCTGTCTCTCTCCCCTCGGACTCTGCCAGCACTCCTTTACTGTGAGCTACTCAGGCTGTCTCTACCGGCCGAAGCCTCCTGTGTCATTTCATCCATTTATCATTACAATAAATCACTTTCTTCCACTCACTTGTACTAGCATCTTTCTGGGTCCTCTAAAAACGATTTCCTGATACATAGAAAGAGCTACGATACTGTCCAGGACCCTCAAGCCCCCAGGCAACTGTTGACCTGAGCTTGACAGAAAAGTAAAGGGACCGCCCCAGAAGGGGGCGAGTGGAGAAATATCTAGTGCTTATAATCAATATGTGTAAGTGAAGTATTCACTTCATACTGAGGCAGCAGTCACATCATCACATCATCATAAATACAGGACCAATAACAGGACCAGTTCCTAAGCTTATGGTTTCACTGATGTTTTATTTAGATTTTTCAATCCGATGAGGACGTCTTCCCAGACAGTGAAATCTGGTTAACGAAAACAGACTGCAAGTGTAAACAGCCCTCAATATTAACTCTACATCTTCCGATTACCTGTAAATTCTAAATGGTGTGCATTTAATAGGATAAACCTTGCTCACGGACACCTTGATGTCGAACAGGAGGCAGCAGCCAATTGTCTAGATACTTTCAAACCCCTAAAACTGAAGAAACAGTCAAAAACCAAGCATTCGGAAAGTTTTCCCCTAGGACTATGGAAACCAAATGTGTAGCAGAATGATGAGGATTAAAAAAAGAGAGTGAATAAGTGAAGAGGAAGATATAACGTCATAGAGGTAAAAGACACAGCGAAGCAGAGGGAGGGAGGAGAAATATAAATTGGCTTTAGTATGGAGAGTTTTGCTCTAGAGCTGCTGGAGCTCAGTAGCTCATTCTCTTAGTATTCTCTCTCTATGACAGGATGGGTTCTATGGAAGAAGACAAACTCTGCTTTCCACAATCCGAATCACAGTTCCCTGATGGGGAGGATTTTGGTGGATGGTAACTAGATTGTAGTTACCATGTAGTTTGCCGGCTGAATGGTATTAAAAGCGCTGGGGGGCGCTGGGGGGCTCGCTGAGGGAGTGGGGCTGGAGTCAAATCTGTTGAAAAACAGGTTTAACTTGTTGGCCCAGGCTTGATTTCCATCAGCTGACCCCCTGACTGCCCCCTGTCCGTGGTCTGAGATGGTCTTCAGGCCCCTTCACACATCTTGTGCATTGTTATTCTCCAACCGCTCCTCCAGCTTGTTCTTGTATCTGTCCTTGGCCTGTCTGATCTTGTACTTGAGTTCATGCTGAACTCTTTTCTGCTCCTCTGTGTCCCCTGTAATAAAAGCCCTCCTTTTCTTAATTAGTAGGGCTTTAAGTTCAGGAGTCACCCAGGGTTTTCTGTTGGCAAAACACCGCACCCTCCTGGTCGGCACAGTGTTCTCTACACAGACGCTGATGTAGTCTGTGATGCAATGGATCAGGCTGTTGATGTCGTCTCCGTGAGAGCTGCAGAGTGTGTCCCAGTCTGTGGTCTCGAAACAGTCTCTCAGTCTCTCATAGGCCTCATCAGTCCACAGTTTCACAGTCTTCGTCTGTGGAGGTCTTCTCACCCTGGGTGTGTGTTCAGGGCGCAGATGTACCAGATTGTGATCAGAGCGGCCAAGTTGGGGGAGGGGGCTGGAGGTGTATGCGTCCTTTACATTAGCATACAATAAGTCCAGCGCCTTGTTGTCCCTGGTGCCGCACTTCACGTACTGGGTGAATGTCGGTAGAGTGGAAGAGAGTGAGGCGTGATTAAAGTCCCCGCTGAGGAGGAGCAGAGCCTGTGGGTGTCGCGTCTGCAGATGAGTTGCTGCGCCGTACAGCAGCTCACACGCAGCGGCTGCGTCGGCCGAGGGAGGGACGTACAAGTTGAACACAATAACATGTGAAAACTCACTCAGGATGTAATAAGGCCGAACGGCGACAGCGAAAAACTCAATGTTCTTAGTGCAGAGCTGTTCTTTAACACAAACATACTTGGGGTTGCACCATCTCTCGTTAATAAACACCGCCAGTCCTCCGCCTTTTATCTTACCACTCTCCTGCCGTCCCCTGTCCGCCCGAACCAGTTTAAATCCATCCAGGGCGACTACAGATCCTGGGGTCGTGTCGTTCAGCCACGTCTCCGTAAAAACCCACGAGGCTGCACTCCTTGTATTCCCGCTGCAGCTGGGTCAGCGCCATGAGCTCGTCCAGTTTGTTGGAGAGGGAACGGACGTTTCCCATGATGACGGAGGGCAGACATGGTCTGAATCTCCGCTTTCTCTCCTGGAGCCTTTGTCCTGCTCTGCAGCCTCTCCTTCTCCTCCGTAACTCCGGCGGAATCTCTGGCTTGTCGGTGTGGAGAGGCGCAGGGCCGCGTCGCGCTAACAGCTGCTCTCGCGTGTAAACAATGGAGCCATGTGCGAAGCTGAGCGGATCTCCAGACACACTCCCAAAAAGTTCAAAAATCCATAAAATACAAAACACAAAAGTAATAAAGGTGGTCTCCCAGAGTGTACCTTTGCAGCAGGATTTGAACACTTTAAAGAAAACCTGCAGGACAGGCCAATAAACAATAGAAAATAAAATTAAAAAAAAAAACAGAGGAAGGAGCTAAGCAGAATGGATGACATGCTGGAGAATGATGTCCAGACATCCAACTGTTGGTGTACAAGGAGAATAACAGAGGAGAATGAACGCAGCCTTGGGGGGATCCAGTGCTCATGGTCCGTGAGTCAGAGACATCCTTCCCCAGCCTCAGGAACTGCCGTTTGTCCGTCAGGAAGTCTGTAAACCACCTGCACAAAGACTCGGGCACGTTCAATTGGGATAGCTTGTCTCTAAGCGGAGCTAGGATGATTGTGTTGAAGCAAAGCTGAAGTCCACAAACAGTAACCTGACTTAGGATACTGGGGAGTCCAGGTGCTGGAGAATGAAGTGGAGGGCCAGGTTTACAGAGTCATATACAGATCTGTTAGTTCTATAGGCTATAACATTATTATTGGGAGAATAACAAAAGTGCAAAAGACGCAAATTGATTCTCTGTTACAGTGATAAAGTAGCGGAGGGAGTTGGGAGGAGGGAAGGGGGCGGATATAAATCAGCTGTAATACAGAGACTTTTGTTAAGAGAGCTGACAGAGCTCAGCAGCTTTTACTCTTGTCCTTCTGTCTCGATGTGATGACGGAGGCCTCGGACAAAGTTGAACTCTGCTTTCCACAACTCCTCAACGCCTCCTGCACGAAGCCAAAGCGTCCTCACTTTGAGGTCATGCTGACTTACATTCTTCTGTCCTCCATCTCTCTGATCATCACCACCCTCAACCTGCTCGTCATCATCTCCATCTCCCACTTTAAGTACAGTATGGGAATCACAGTTCCCTGATGGGGAGGATTTTGGTGGATGGTAACTAGATTGTATATCAGTCGGTGACTCTGTCCTGTGCATGTGATGAATCGTGTTTTTTGCCTTGGCTTCTTTTTCAGGCAGCTCCACAGTCCCACCAACCTCCTCCTCCTCTCTCTGGCTGTCTCAGATTTCTTCGTTGGCATCATCATGTTCTTTCAGATCGTGCTCATAGACGGCTGCTGGTTCCTCGGGAACATCATGTGTTCTCTGTATCAATATGTAGCCTACATTATAACTTCTGCCTCAGTAGGAACCATGGTTCTCATATCAGTCGACCGTTATATTGCTATCTGTGACCCTTTGCATTACTCCATCAAAGTCACTCCAAAAAGAGTTCAAGTCTGTGTCTGTCTGTGTTGGATCTTTTCTGTCCTTTTTCAAAGTCTGGTGATGAAGGACAACTTGGAAAAACCAGGTGGGTATATTTCCTGTATTGGTGAGTGTGTGGTTGCCGGTAACTACTTTGCGGGTCTTGCTGATATGTTTTTTTCCTTTTTTGCTCCCGTCACCCTCATCATAGTTCTGTACATGAGAGTATTTGTGGTGGCTGTGTCTCAGGCTCGGGCCATGAGGTCTCACGTAGCAGCTATGTCACTCCATTGTTCAGTGAGTGTAAATGTTATGAAATCTGAGCTGAAAGCAGCTGTAACTCTTGGTGTTGTTGTAGTTGTGTTTCTTGCTTGTCTGTGCCCATATTACATTGTCATCCTCACAGGCCAGGACAGCTTGATGAACGCTTCGTCTGCAGCCTTTGTGATTTGTCTTTTCTATTTTAACTCCTGTCTAAACCCTGCGATTTATGCCTTTTTCTACCCCTGGTTTAGAAAATGTCTTAAACTCATTGTTACACTTCAGATCCTCAAGCCTGACTCCTGTGACGCCAACATACTGTAGAGAGAAAGAGAAAGTGTCTGTGTGCAGTGTTTAGACGTGTTTTTACCGTGAAACGGATTCATAAAACATGTCTATGCACAAAGTGTGTTGCTTGTTTGCACAACTTGAACACAACTTTCTGCTGTACATCATCAGTTTTACATCTATAATAAATGTCTCTGCATATGCAGTATGAAATCATAGGCATGCATCATCAGTCATGCTGTCACAGTTACCATTTTTTAGAGAAAAAAATCTGAACATGTGCTGCTGCTTCTCTAAAACAGAAGTTAAAGGTGCAATAACGTAATATGTTATAGCAATTGCCTCCAGGTGTAGATTTAATGTGTTTAAGTGTGACTGAAATAACAAATGTTTTTAGATCCAAATATTTTAGCACTTTTATTAGGAATCAGAAAATAGAGCTTCATGCAAAATACTTTACGCATGTCTTAGTCGGATTTACACTTTTTCACGTTTTCTTCCAACTTAAATAAATACAATTTGATTGGCCATAAATTAACCCAAATAAAGGACAGAACATTTTACAAGTGTGATTATTTCCAAATCATTGGGAGATATTACACAGCTTTAACATCCTCCACTGTTCACCAGATTCAACAACCAGCAGCTGCAGAGTCAGTATGTCAAAACAGCAGTAGTGAGGTCCAGCACTGGTGTGGGGTGATGAACGTCCTGAACGCTATGATGAACGTCACGTTACTATAGTAACCAAACCGATGCCGCGCATTTACACAATAACAAGCACACCCAAATAATTAAAGACATAGGAAAAATACATAGAGTACATTGCAAGGGAAAAAACCCTAAGAAACTAAATCTGTAATCTGCTGCTTTTAATTTGTAATAAACTCCATTTATCAAATAGTTGTAACAACTTTTTAAAAAATAATTAAGTTAAAAAATTCCAGAATTAAAGTAGTATTTAATATTACCATTTGCTTTTACAATACAGTACATACAAAACAATATATATTTTTTAGAAACTCAGATGTCTCTGTCGTATGAATATGGTTTTATTTAAATTTTCTCATAACAAAATTCTTTAATATTTAAGATTCAACTGAGGGATTATGACTATGTCATTTATTTTGTGACATAATTCGTCACTCTCATGGGCCTCATACTCTTATTACATTTTCTTCATGTTTTTAACTCTAACCCACTTTTAGTATTTCAGTTGCGTATTGGTACGTTTTATTTAGTAACGGTTCTCAGAACTTCATGTAGACATACAGCAGGACTATACTATACTATATACTTAATTATTATAGAGACAGTCACATAAATGACAATTGTTAACAGTAAGTTGTAAAGTTTAGATCAAAGGGAGGAGACCCCGTGCTGCAGACTACCACTTCAGACACAGTCGCACAGCCTCATGAACTGTGGCTTGTCTCTGAGGTAGTTGATGGTCCAAGGAGCTAGATGTTGGTCCATGCTCACCACCTCCAGCTTTCCCCTCAGCAGTGATGGCTGGATTGTGTTGAAAGCACTGGAGAAGTCAAAGAAAATGATCCTCACAGTACTACCAGGGGACTCCAGGTGAGACAGGGCTTAAAGCTGTAAATAGATGATGGCATCATTCACCCCGATGCCAGATCAATAGGCAAGCTGCAGTGGGTTAAAAGCAGTGAGTGCTGAGCTCAGCTGAGCGGGGAGGTAACTGAGGACTATTCTCTCCATAGCCTTTATCAGATTGGAGGTTAAGCGACGGGTCTGTAGTGGTGCAGCTCCTTGGGATGTGACATTATCGGAACTGGAACCAGACAGGAAGTCTTCCAAATCACCAGGACTCTCTCCAAACTAAGACTCGGTTTAAACATGAACACGACCACCACACAGAGCTGGTCTGCACACTCCATGGCGAGCATGGAGCTGATGTGATCAGGGTCTGTGGCTTTCTTTGCCTTGATCTTTCTTAGCTCTCCAGTACCCTGGTCCACAGTGAGGTACCGGGAGGTGGGCCATGACTGGTCTGCAGCTGTAGGTTGTTGGGAGCCCTTTGTGACAGAGGGAAGAAGGACAGCATTGTCTGAATGTAACTGAGGTGTGAACAAGTTTAGCTAGGACGAGACGACTAGACTGGAGAGGTGTAAAGAAGGGGACCGTGTGGATGAGGGCTGGGGACTGGGCAGAATCAAATCTATTAAAGAAGAGATTTAAGTACTTTGCTGCTTCAGCTGTTCTGCTTCAAACGTTGGTCCAGCTTCCTCCTGTAGCTATCCTTGCACCTCCTGATTTTGTATTTTAATTCCCGGTGTCCCAAAAGCCTCATCTTCGGGGACCGTGTGATGAGGGTTACTGATGTTTATGACCTTAATAATCATGCCCATCTTGGAGTGCTGAGAGGAAGTGGTTCAAATCCCATTTCTGGTCAAGACCCTGGAACGAGCAGTCTTCAATCAACTTTTAGACTTTCTTTCCCAGAACAACCTGGTCCCAGCACCACACAGAAGACACTTCTGACTGGAAAATGCTCATATCTCATTTTATCAATCTCAAACAGAACCATGACACTGCAGTCTAACTTAGGCATCTCTGAAAGCTCTAGCCTGCCTTTGTCTGTGCCTCGATAAATCTTTTCTTGGCCAACCTCTTCACTGGTGTACCACATTTCTCAGTCCTGCATTTTTTCCTGATCCATCCTCATGGCTTTTACTATCACTCAGACCCAGGGGTCAGGTGACTGTAGTCAACAGACATCCCTTCTTAAACGAGAGTTTAACTCCCAAGAATCAGTGTAAGACCCTGCTGCAGGAAGCTCTGTCTCTCGGAGGCACCTGTTCATGTTTAATCTAATCATTCCGTAAATCCTGCCCATCTGCATTAGGACCTGACCACACAGAAGACCCAGGGCAGATTCATTTCATCAATCTCAAACAGACATGACACCATATAAAAGCCTGGTTGTGCCCTTTTCTTGGCCTCTCTGACCACATTTCTCTCATGCTGATCCCGGCTTATCACCCAGGGGTCAGAGATGCAGCTTATCACCCAGGGGTCAGAGTCAACCCAGCTGACAAAACTTGAGTACTTCATGCACCACTGGATGTAATTTTACACCCATTAGTGAGTGATACTGTAAAGTATCAGGGCCAGACCCTCCAAGTTGCGGTGAAGTTGCTGTTGTTATTAATGCAGTCTGAAGGTGTATTATATTTTATTTTATTTTTAACCAAACTGTGTTTATCTGTTTTACTCCTGTATTTTGTTTCCCGGGCCTGAGATAGAATTTCCCTCATGTTCACCCCCCTTTGCATTTTTTGTCCCTAGATTAAAACTGAATTGGTGCAAAAGACACAATGAGAGAATTGATTCTCTGTTACAGTGAAGAAGTAGTGGAGGGAGGTGGGAGGAAGGAAGGGGCGGATATAAATCAGCTGTAATACAGAGGCCTTTGTTAAGAGAGCTGACAGAGCTCAGCAGCTTTTACTTTTGTCCTTCTGTCTCGATGTGATGACGGAGGCCTCGGACAAAGTTGAACTCTGCTTTCCACAACTCCTCAACGCCTCCTGCACGAAGCCAAAGCGTCCTCACTTTGAAGTCATGCTGACTTACATTCTTCTGTTCTCCATCTCTCTGATCACCACCACCCTCAACCTGCTCGTCATCATCTCCATCTCCCACTTTAAGTACAGTATGGGAATCACAGTTCCCTGATGGGAGGTTTTTGGTGGATGGTAACTAGATTGTATATCAGTCGGTGACTCTGTCCTGTGCATCTGATGAATCGTGTTTTTTGTCTTGGCTTCTTTTTCAGGCAGCTCCACAGTCCCACCAACCTCCTCCTCCTCTCTCTGGCTGTCTCAGATTTCTTCGTGGGCCTCATCATGTTCTTTCAGATCGTGCTCATAGACGGCTGCTGGTTCCTCGGGAACATCATGTGTTCTCTGTATCAATATGTAGCCTACATTATAACTTCTGCCTCTGTAGGAACCATGGTTCTCATATCAGTCGACCGTTATATTGCTATTTGTGACCCTTTGCATTACACCATCAAAGTCACTCCAAAAAGAGTTCAAGTCTGTGTCTGTCTGTGTTGGATCTTTTCTGTACTTTTTCAAAGTCTGGTGATGAAGGACAACTTGGAAAAACCAGGTGGGTATATTTCCTGTATTGGTGAGTGTGTGGTTGCCGGTAACTACTTTGCGGGTCTTGCTGATATGTTTTTTTCCTTTTTTGCTCCCGTCACCATCATCATAGTTCTGTACATGAGAGTATTTGTGGTGGCCGTGTCTCAGGCTCGGGCCATGAGGTCTCACGTAGCAGCTGTGTCACTCCATTGTTCAGTGAGTGTAAATGTTATGAAATCTGAGCTGAAAGCAGCTGTAACTCTTGGTGTTGTTGTAGTTGTGTTTCTTGCTTGTCTGTGCCCATATTACATTGTCATCCTCACAGACCAGGACAGCTTGATGAACGCTTCGTCTGCAGCCTTTGTGATTTGTCTTTTCTATTTTAACTCCTGTCTAAACCCTGCGATTTATGCCTTTTTCTACCCCTGGTTTAGAAAATGTCTTAAACTCATTGTTACACTTCAGATCCTGCAACCTGATTCCTGTGACGCCAACATACTGTAGAGAGAAAGAGAAAGTGTCTGTGTGCAGTGTTTAGACGTGTTTTTACCGTGAAACAAATTCATAAAACATGTCTATGCACAAAGTGTGTTACTTGTTTGCACAACTTGAACAAAAAATTCTTCTGTACATCATCAGTTTTACATCTATAATTAATGTCTCTGCATATGCAGTATGAAATCATAGGCATGCATCATCAGTCATGCTGTCACCGTTACCATTTGTTTAGAGAAAAAGAGCTGAACATGTGCTGCTGCTTCTCTAAAACAGAAGTTAACAGTGATGTAATACATTATAACAGAGGTGCCCAGTGGGATTTTTGCCAAGTGCAGGGAGGTCGATGCTTTTGTCGTCAGTTACCACTGCATAATACAAATGCTCAACATGAAAGAGATGACAAAATGACAACATGTACAGAGTTGCATTGGACAACATGGGTTCATGCAGTTATGCAAGGTACGCCAACATATAATTTAAAAATAAAGAAAACTCAATATATTTATAAATAAAAATATTTCACATTTTAAGTTTCACATTTTTATAGTAGGTAGATCATGTTGACTTGGTCATTTTATAAGTACACCTCTCCATTATAGCAATGGCCTCCAGGTGTTTATTTATAGTGTTTTTGTGTTATTTACATAATTGTTTTTATGATTTTTTAAAAATATAGCTTTGGGCAAAATATGTCATATATATCTTTGTGGAAGTTTTCCTCAAACTCAGTGGTTTAGGTACTTTTATTTTTCAAATAAATAAAATACATTATTTGCTACTTGAGAGAGATTCAATTCCATTTATCCAATAGTTGTAGGAAATTTTTAAGTAAAAAGTTACAAATATTTCACATAGTTTCATTTATTTTTTCAAAACAAATTGTGTAAAACTGTATATCTTTTAATATAATGTAAAATATTTGAGTAAAGTACAAAACATAAAGTAAATTTTGTGCAGATCCCTTGATGATCTCCTCTCCCCATATTTATGACCTACTGCTTCAGACATTTAAAATTAGATGCACCTTCACTGAGACATTAATATTAACAGTTTGACAGTTGAATTTATTATGCGATAACTCATCAGTCTCATGGGCCTCGTACTTTTAATACAGTTCCTTCTTGTTTTTTAATATAAGATTATGAATGTGGGATTTTTGGTTCTTCTGTGATGTATTAGTATCTTTTCTTAAGGTTCTGAGTACTTAGTAGATATACAGTAGTACTAAGTGTACCTTTGATTCTGCAACTTAATTATTATAGACATATTTACATAAAGGACAATTGTTAACTCAAGTAATTTGTAAAATTTAGATGAAAAAATATTTTTTCCGTAAAAAAATCTAAGTGACATTTTTCAAATTAATCTTGTCAAATCAGCAGTAATTAAGATTAAAATTTTGGTTCTTCTGTGAGATGAAAAATATTTTATACAGTAGTACTAAGTGTACCTTTGATTCTGCAAAAAAAAATAAAGGAAATTGATATTTTTTTACATTGTCAAAAGTATTAATTTTGAAAAAATATTTTCAAAAAAATCAAATATTTTACAGATTAATGTTGGCAAACAAATATTCAGTAAACACTCTATCTGCTAAAATACTTTATCAGCAGTAAGAGTGTGACAATTTGTTGATTTCTATCTTGTATAACTGTCAAATCCCCTTTATTTGTGGACTGATATTAGTAGAATATTGCATCTTTGTCAAAAAAATATAAAAAACACAACACAAATAGTTTTAAAACATACTGATATAGAATGTGGTTCTTTGTACACTTTTTGCCAATAGATCTGTTATAAACAAACAGTCAGTCATGGGATGTCATTTGTACTAGTTTATAGGAAACTGGGTGTGAGCTTATCATTAATTATACAATAAAAGTTTTAAACCTCATTATTCTCCCCTTCATGTAAATATGCTGTAGCTTCTTAGACGTCCTCTGCTCTGCATGTGTGTATCATGGATCAGTAGATCCATTGATTTATAATTTGGATGAGAGTTCACGTCCATGTTGTTACGTTTAAAAAATCTGAATCACACCCAGATATTTAGATGTGGGCCAATAAATGAAAGTTTCACCTTCATTTTGGTGAGTCCACATCTGTCCAATGTGATCCTGATCTCACACTTCGATCATCGATAAAGCTGGATGCAAAAGTTTGCATCTTCTTATTTTCAAATGGCAAAATGAGTAAAACAAAGAATTCTACATGACGTTTCAGATTGAGGGGATGTAAACCTAACCCCTCAACCTAACGCTGACACAACACAAATGGTCACAAAAATACAATAAAATAATACAAATTTTATTAGTACAAACATTTGTATGCCCCTGAATTGAATCAAATCAAAATTTACTTTAAACTCTAACGAAGAAACATTTCTAGTAGCTATTAGTGCAACAAATCCTGCATTATGTATTGAAAAAATTTTTTTTACTATGTTGCTATAAGGGGGATGCAAACTTTTAAACCCAACTGTAACCATGAACTGCATTTGGAAAATGACACAAAACATTTCTTACTCTGTGTTCTTGGAGAAGAAAACTGTTACGACCTAAGCTGAAATGATTCCTTTCATTTTATATATTAAGATTATAATTAAATTCCATTAAGTACAGTATAATTTAAATACTTCAGTAATATTTAGAGTTGTAAAGCTTTTAATGTCAACAAATTTTTACAAGCATGTCTGACTTTTGACAGTTTAAGGCCGTAGATGAATGGATTTTGAAGAGGCTGAATGATCATAACATACATAGACAAAACAACACCGACGTACGGAAGCAAGAACGTGTTAAACCTCTGAGCAATCAAACTATAAAAACAGGAAAAAACAAAGCTGATGAGTGAAACCAAATGTGGAGTGCAGGTATCGAAAGCCTTCGCTCTGGTCTCTTTGGAAGCTTTTAAACACACAGACAAAATCTTCATGTAACTGTACGAAATATAACTGACAGGAGCAGCAACGCTGAAAATGAGGCCAAAAATCAGATCATGAATAAGTGACACTGTTCTGTCCGGGGAACAAGAAAGTTCAACTACAAGGTGGTGAGCGCAGTAAAGATTGTTGATAACTGTTCCACAATGTTCTAAACGTATAGTGAAAGACAGTAAAACTCCAACCTCTACAAAAGAAACTATCAAGTATGACAATTTGTACTCTCCTCGTGGTTATAATGCTGTTGTAATGTAAAGGTTTACAAACACATAAATATCTGTCATATGACATTATTGCTAAAGTCCGAAATTCAACACTGACGTATGTCTGAATGTTAAATATTTTAATGAAGCAGAAAAGCAGAGAAATGTCATGTGTCTCTGATAAGATTTGTACCATCAAACAGGGCAACAAAGCTGTGCTGCCGTATATGTCATTAACAAACAAACTGCACAGGAATAGATACATGGGCTCATGGAGGTTTGGTTTCACATAGATAATGACAATAAGAGCTGTGTTGGCCAAAATAACCGAGACACATATAATATCATAGTCAGCAGGAAATACAGGTACTTTAAGTGTCCTATGTCACCATACATAGACAATACAAAAGACACAATCTCTGATGAATTTTCCATTATCTGACTTTGAAAATCTGTCAGAGAATATTTTGAAAACGACTAAAGACATAAAGTATTTGGTAGAAGTTCTTCTAAACTAAAACATTGTATAGGTACCAGTGTTTAAAAGCAACAATATTCTGGAAAACCTTTCCAGTTATTTCAAAGATTAGCTGACTGTACTTCTCTCTTCTCTACAAAGACAAAGAGAAGCAGCTTCTGAGCTTTATACTGCACTTCCTGTCCTCACACACACAACTTGCCCACCAACGAACCAATGAATCAACTACTACTCCTGTGTTGTGTTCAGTATGTATAAAAGTTCAAACAACAGTTTGTGTTGTTGGCCACTCTTACAATGAATGTTATGATCATTTTTTCATTAGACATTCTGTCATTAGACATCCTGAAAGTACCTGCTAAAATACTCAGAAATCATTTATTCATTAGACATCTACTACTTCTCTTTGGGCTTTTCCCATCAGGGGTCGCCACAGCGAATCATCCTTTTCCACTTAATTTTATCCTGAGCATCTTCCTCTCTGACACCAGCTAACCTCTTGTCCTCTGTTAGAACGTCCATATATCTCCTCCTTGGTCGTCCTCTTGCCCTCTTGCCTGGCAGCTCCATCTCCAACATCCTTCTGCAAATATATTCACTATCCCTCCTCTGCACATGTCCAAACCATCTCAGTCTGGCCTCTCTAACTTTGTTGCTAACACAGGCAACATGCTCTGTCCCTCTGATGAGCTCGTTCCTTATTCTGTCCAACCTCGTGACTCCTAAGGAGAACCTCAACATCTTCATCTCTGCTGCTTCCATCTCTGCCTCATGTCTCTTTCTAACTGCTACTGTCTCTAACCCATAGAGCAGAGCTGGTCTCACCACTGTCCTGTACACCTTTCCTTTGAGTCTTGCTGACACTCTTCTGTCACACAACACTCCTGACACTTTCCTCCACCCATTCCAACCCGCCTGCACTCGCCTCTTCACCTCTTTTCCACACTCCCCATCACACTGAACTGTTGACCCCAAGTACTTAAACTCCTGCACCTTCTTCACCTCAGCCCCCTGTAACCTCACGCTTCTACCTTGCTCCCTCTCATTTAGACACATGTATTCTATCTTGCTACGACTCACTTTCATGCCACTTCTTTCCAGAGCAAACCTCCACCTCTCCAGCTGTTCCTCCACCTGCTCTCTACTCTCACTGCAAATCACAATGTCATCTGCAAACATCATTGTCCAGGGAGATTTCTGTCTGACCTCATCTGTCAACCTGTCCATCAGCATAGTAAACAAGAAGGGACTCAAAGCCGATCCTTGGTGTAGTCCCACCTCCACATTGAACTCTTCTGTCTGACCTACGGCACATCTCACCACCGTCATGCTCCTCTCATACATGTCCTGGACTACTCTGACGTACTTCTCCTCCACTCCCGACATCCTCATACAGTACCACAGCTCCTCCATCGGCACCCTGTCATATGCCTTCTCTAAATTCACAAAGACACAATGCAGCTCCTTCTGACCATCTCTGTACATTTCCATCAACAATCTCAAAGCGAAAATGGCATCAGTGGTGCTCTTACGGGGCATGAAACCATACTGCTGCTCACAAATCTCCACCTCCTTCCTAAGCCTGGCTTCCACTACTCTTTCCCACAGCTTCAAAGTGTGGCTCATCACCTTTATCCCTCTATAGTTGCTACAGTTCTGCGTGTCACCATTGTTTCTAAAGATCGGCACCAAACCGCTTCTCCTCCATTTCTCAGGCATCTTCTCACTCTCTAAACTCCTGTTAGACAGACTTGTCAGAAACTTCACTGCTGTCTCTCCTAGACACTTCCACAGGTCATCAGGACCAACAGCCTTTCCGCTCTTCATCCTTTTCAGAGCCTTCCTCACCTCATCCTTTCTAATCTCTGCTATTCCCTGCTCCACAACATCCACATCATCCTTCCTTCTTTCCCTGTCATTTTCCTCATTCATCAGCTCCTCAAAATACTCCTTCCATCTTCTCTGCACACTCTCCTGGCTTGTTAGCACCTTTCCATCTCTGTCTTTAATCACCCTTATTTGTTGCACATCTTTTCCATCTCTATCTCTCTGTCTGGCTATCCTGTACAAATCCTTTTCTCCTTCCTTCGTGTTTAACCTGTCATACAGCTCATCGTAAGCTTTCTGTTTGGCCTTTGCCACCTCCCTCTTCACTCTGAGCTGCACTTCCTTGTACTCCTGTCTACTTTCCTCAGTCCTTTCTACGTCCCACTTCTGTTTTAGCTAACATCTTCCTCTGGATGCAGTCCTGTACTTCCTCATTCCACCACCAAGTGTCTTTATCTTCTTTCCTCTTTCCAGATGACACACCAAGCACCTTTATACCTGTTTACCTGATTACCTCTGCTGTAGTTTCCCAGTCATCTGGAAGCTCTTCCTGAACACCCAAAGCCTGTCTCAACTTCTGCCTGAATTCCTCACAAGTTTCATTCTTTAACTTCCACCACTTGGTCTTCTTTTCGGTCTTTCCTCTCTTCTTCTTCCTGACCACCAGAGTCATTTTACACACCACCATGGGGTGCTGTCTGGCTACACTCTCTCCTACCACCACTTTACAGTCACTAACTTCTCTCAAATGTCCTTGTCTACATAGGATGTAGTCCACCTGTGTACTCCTACCTCCACTCTTGTATGTCACTCTGTGTTCCTCTCTTTTCTGGAAGTAAGTGTTTACTACAGCCATTTCCATCCTCTTAGCAAAGTCCACTACCATATGTCCTTCTGGATTCCTTTCCTTTACAACAAACCTGCCCATCACCTCCTCATCACCTCTGTTCCCCTCACCAACATGCCCATTGAAGTCTGCTCCAATAACTAGTCTCTCTCCTCTGGGGATACTCTTTACAACCTCATCAAACTCACTCCAGAATCTCTCCTTCTTACCTAACTCACAGCCAACTTGTGGAGCATACTCACTGACTACGTTCACCATCAACCCTTCGATTTCTAGTTTTAAGCTCATCACCCTGTCTGAGACTCTTTTTACCTCTAGAACATTGTTCACAAACTCCCACTTCAGGATCACTCCAACCCCGTTTCTCTTCCTTTCACACGATTGTAGAACAGTTTGTATCCTCCTCCAATAATACGTGCTTTGCTGCCCTTCCATCTCGTCTCCTGCACACACAGTACATCTACCTTCCTTCTCTCCATCATGTCTGACAGCTCTCTACCTTTCCCTGTCATTGTGCCAACGTTAAGACTCCCTACTCTCAGATCTAAGCTCCTGCTTTTTCTCTTCTCTCTCTGACAACAAACCCTTCTGCCTCCTCTCCTTCTTCGACCAACAGTAGTCCAATTTCCACCGGCACCCTGTAGGTTAACAGCACCAGTGGCGGTCGTTGTTAACCCGGGCCTCGACCGATCCGGTATGAAAGTGCTATGGATGACTCGCATGGTTGTACTTGGCAGGTTTTACGCCGGATGCCCTTCCTGGCGCAACCCTCTCTATTTATCCGGGCTTGGGACCGGCACAGAAGTTACTGGCTTGCAACCCCTACTGGCTAGATTAACGAACCAATGAATCAACTTCAGAAATTTATTAATCATCAAATAGGTTTTCATAAGTGCCAACAAGTGGGACACTTTAGCTACATGCATGTCCGACTCCGTGTCTTATTCTTTTGGTTTAGAATCTCTGATTGAAACTAA
Source organism: Channa striata (assembly GCA_033026295.1). Lineage (NCBI taxonomy): Eukaryota > Metazoa > Chordata > Actinopteri > Anabantiformes > Channidae > Channa > Channa striata. The sequence goes on along the minus strand of CM065177.1, from coordinate 22,928,104 downwards.
AAACAGCATTTACAGTTAATGTCCTATCATTTAAAACAACCAAGAAGCTGCACATAATTGAACATTTGTTGGATTAGAAACAGCCGATAGCCTGAACAATCCTAAACAACGATTGAAAACTGCAAACCATGAATTGATCAAAACATTGTCATCTTGTCCATAAAGCCTTTAAACAAGAGTCAATGTCTGAGACCTGGAACAAATACACTAAAATAATTTGGAATATTAAGTATAAATCGCATGTGGAAAATAACTAGACCACTGCAAGAATACCTTAAATAAGACACATTTTAATGGTATAATTATAGTATGTGGAATGAAAATTTTGCATCTTCATTGTATAATAATTTGCAATGTTTTACTAACACAACGTTTTCAGAGCTTGTCGAATTTTTGACAACTTCAGTCCATATATCAGTGGATTTAGAACAGGCTGTATGATAAATGCATAAATTGACAAAATAACTTGCAACTCAAATGGAACAAATGTCATATCAAATCTTGGACTCATAATGTTATATAAAAATGAAAAAACGAAACTCATGATGGAAACTAAATGTGGAGTGCAAGTATCAAACGCCTTTGTCTTTGTCTCTTTGGAAGCTTTTAAACACACAGACAAAATCTTTACATACGTGAATAAAATAAAAACAAGAGGAGCAGTAACATTGAAAACAAGGCCAAAAACCACATCATTAAGATATGACAATATGTTGGTTGGTGAACAAGAAAGTTCAAGTACAAGATGATTTACACAACAGACTTTGTCAATAACTGTCCCACAAAATCTAAGACGAATAGTAAAAGACAATAAAACTCCAATCTCTACAAAAGAAACTATCCAGATAACAAGTATGACAATTTGTACTCTCCTCATAGTTATAACGCTGTTATAATGTAAAGGTTTACAAATACATACATATCTGTCATATGACATTATTGCTAACGTTTGAAATTCTAAAACAACATATGTCTGAATATTAAATATTTGAATGAAGCAGAAAAGCAGAGAAATGTCATGTGTCTCTGATAAGATTTGTACCATCAAACAGGGCAACAAAGCTGTGCTGCCGTATATGTCATTAACAAACAAACTGCACAGGAATAGATACATGGGCTCATGGAGGTTTGGTTTCACATAGATAATGACAATAAGAGCTGTGTTGGCCAAAATAACTGACACATATAATATCATAGTCAGCAGGAAATACAGGTACTTCAAGTGTCCTATGTCACCATACATAGACAATACAAAAGACACAATCTCTGAGGAGTTTTCCATTATTAAACATTGGAGATAAGTGACTGATGATTATGGAAATTACAGAAAAACATTTTTTCTATATCTTAACAATTTATGAAATCATATATTGAAAAACATGAAAGATGTAAAACATTTAAAACATTATTGAAGTTGGTAGTAAATAGTGAATTATACCAGGGATGTCATTTGATAGTCAGTTATAATAAAGGACATACTCTATCCCTCCCTACTGAGACACTCAGAACCAGCTGCTGAGCTTTATACTCCTGTTCCTGCAGGCAACAGAACAAGTAACCAATGAATCAAACATACAAGAAATTTGTTTTGATGATGTGGTGGAACATAAGTTATTATATACAATGAAGAAATTGAAAAAGTCTTGAACCAAAAAACCTAATCTAATTATTTGAAAGTACAGATCAGCGCTTTTCTTACACATGCACATATGATGTGCCAAATTTAGTACTTACATTTTACATTTTTGAGGCATACCAATGATATTAGCATAGAACATGGATATTAAACTCTAGTTCCCATCTGACCCTATAAATTTAGTCTGGCTCTCTTGTGGGTTCCCTGGCTACGCATTTATGATCCTGAATAAATCGTAAAGTGAATTATCATCTAACTACATAATTAATTAATGAAGCTACAGACTTGTTAGTTGATACTTACATGTAATATGAGTATGAACAGATGGTATGATCAGGCAGTAATCCCAACGTCCCATTAAGACTTTTTCACATACATGCTAATTACTTTTCCAGTGATAAATATATTTTTATCTTATAAAAAATGTGATCAAATCGGGGTTGTAAACTAATTTTTAAGTTTAATAACTTTTTACTATGAGCTTATTTTTAGCCAACATTAATTACTTAATAATTATAATAGTAACATAACATTTTTTTGTAACATAAAACTATTATGTTACAAAGCGCCTTCTCCAACAAAGCAAGACCCATTTTCCGGTTTGGTCATGTTTTTTGGGGGTCATTGGAAGTAAAGGTAGAACAAATTGATCATCTACTGCAGTGTTACCCGTTCAATCGCCAGCTGCTCTGTCCAGTTCAGTTCAATTCAAATCAATTTCATCAAATTAAATTCAGTTGAACTTTATTTATATAGTGTCTATTCACAACAAAGTCATCTCAAGGCACTTTACATGATAAAGTGAAAGCTATACAAGTATGTCTGGATTGGAAGACACACAGCTCCAAAGCCGGGAGCACGTGAAGACCGGGACAGAGAGAGGGACACAGAGGGAGAAGCACAACTACGTTCTCCCGTAGAAGACACAGAGTTAATGTCCTACAGTGGTGACATATAAATGTGGGCTGTGAGGAGGAAAGTGCAAGTGTCTCACCCATTAGGGGTTGGTCCCCCAGCGGTCTGAGCCTATAGCAGCATGACTATAACCAACTATAAGCTTTATCGAAGAGGAAGGTTTTGAGCCTAGTCTTAAAAGTAGAGAGGGTGTCTGCTTCCAAAATCTGGACTGGGAGCTGGTTCCACAGGAGAGGAGCTTGATAGCTAAATGCTCTGCTTTCCGTTCTATTTTTGGAAATTCTGGGAACCACAAGTAGGCCTGCATTTTGGGACCGAAGTGGTCTATTAGGATGATATGGTACTATACGTCTTTATAGGTAAGAAGAAGGGTTTTAAATTCTAGTCTACATTGAATGGGAAGCCAATGGCGAGAAGATAATGAAGGTGAAATATGATCTCTCTTGCCAATCCCAGTCAGTAATCTTGGAGATTTACATTTACATTTAAATTTAGGCATTTGGCAGACGTTTTTATCCAAAGCGACTTACAAGTGAGGAACAAACAAGCAGTAAAATCTAAGTTAAGGAGAAAAACATCAAAGAAAAGTGCTATCAAACAAGTGTTACGGTTTCATGAGATGCAAGTAGAGAAAAAAGAAACGTAGGATTTTTTTTTTTTTTTGTGGAGATTGTGGACAGTTGTAATCTGTCACACATTACAAAGCCCCAACAGATATCTGACATGCTGAGGAGCGAAACAACTTGCCTGGTTTAAGGACAGCAGCACCTGCAACAGCCCCTGATCCCCAACCCACTGCAAACACCCACTTATTGCACTGGGGGAACATGAGGTGAGGAATGTCAGTGACTCCAAGGAAGGCCGTCAGACTGGACTGGTTTCCCAGTAAAGCAGTTCCGTCATGAGCTGACCAGCTCTCAGGGGTTGTGACACACATCTTAAAAACCTCCCTGACACAAGCTGTCATTCAATTTGAGTATTGGGCCAAACTAAAGATGCCATAGCCCTCACCAAATACACTATGCTGAGTCACTTGGAACATCAAGAGAGCTACACAAGGATGCTCTTCATTGAGTTTAATTCCATCACCAATACACTCATCCTTGATTTTCTAGTTGACAAACTGCTGGACTTGCACCTCTCTTTCAACCTGCTCCCAGGTAAAAGTCTTCCACATAAATCTCCCACAAACAGTCTAAACTGGCCCCCACATTTCTTCTACCACCACTTTCAGACCTGAATCACCCACAGGGTTGTGTGTTGTTCCCCTCTAGGTTGTGTAAGTCCACTTCTCTGCATTCCGTCCACACACGACTGCAGAACAACCCACACAAGTCTGTGGAAAATACAACTGTAGTTTGACTCATCTCAGGGGGATATGAGACAGCATACATGGGTGAGATGCAGAGACTTTTGGACCAGTGTTTGGTGACTATCTGGCACACCACAAAAATTAGGAGGTAATACAGAACCTTTGAAAGGTGCGACACAGACCCTGTACCTCTCTTCATTTATGGCGTGGAGGTGGAAAGGGTGCAAACATCTCTGAGACCCTCTCTTGGTTACCTAACATCACAACATTATCAGTAAAATACAAGGACTCCACTTCCTCAGTGCTCAGGAGGAATGGCTTGGAGGGGAAGCTGCTGGAAGCATTTTACCCAACAACCACTCAGACAGTCCTGCATCATGATGTGATGTATAGGCTGCTTTGTTGCAAAAAAAAGACTGAAGACACAGTCCCTTTGCATGGCCATAAAAAAAAATCACAGAGGTAAGGTCCTTACCCAGGACACCACCACTTTCAACCTCAGGCAGACGTTACACACCCGACAAGACGTTACATACCCGACTAAACTGTTTTTCCCCAGTACGACTGAACAAACTAGTCAGTCTCATTGCATTTCACAATTTTTACCTCACTGAGTTGTGCAACTTTTAAGTATTTCTATTTAATTGACTCGTGTATTGGACCTGTTTAATTACTCATACTATAAATGGTGAACTGTAGGTTTCTATGTTGAATATACACACCATAAAACCATTTTCAAGTTGTATTTTAGTTGAGAATGTCAAATAAATATATATTTGTTCACCATAGCATTACTAGAGCAACAAGTCTTTTGCGCAGTACTGTGGAATGATAAAGAGGAGTTAATAATTATATTGCTATTGTAATCTTTGCTTTGCATTTAGTTTGGATTTGAACAGTGTTTAAGTCTGACTTTACAATTAAGATTCACATTCGACAAAGATTAAGTTAAAGCTGAAACTATGATTTGAACTAACAACCTACAAGCTTCCATTAGCAACATCTCATGGTCAATATCCTGAGCAAAAATTTAACAATTACAGACCATTATTCATTTACAGTCATGTCAGGTGATGTACAAAACCTTAATGCAACATACAAGTGGTTATTATAACATATTCAATTACTAATTTCAAAATCGTTAAATACAGAAAAATTATTGACATATGCATAAATATAATTTCATATATAAAGCACAAACTGCATTTGGACATACTAGTACATGCTTTATATAAACAAATGCACAATAAATATGTTTTTGTTTACGCAATATAGTTTTTCAATCAAAGTAAGGAAACAGATACAGTATGACAAATTAAAGTGTTTTTATGAAATAAAACCTTTTAAAAGCTTGTCTAATTGTTAACAACTTAAGACCATATATTAGTGGATTTAGCAAAGGTTGTATCAGAAATGGATAAGTTAATAAAATAACTCGCAACTCAAGAGGGACAAATGTCATATCAAATCTTTGACTGATCAGGTTGTAAAAACATGCAAAAACAAAACTCATGATGGAAACTAAATGTGGAGTGCAGGTATCAAAAGCCTTTGTTTTTGTCTCTTTAGAAGCTTTTAAACACACAGACAAAATCTTTACATACGTGAATGAAATAAAAACAAGAGGAGCTGCTACACCAAAAACAAGGCCAAAAACCACATCATTAACATACGACAATATGCTGGTTGGTGAACAGGAGAGTGCAAGTACAAGATGATTTACACAACAGACTTTGTTAATAACTGTCCCACAAAATCTAAGACGAATAGTAAAAGACAATAAAACTCCAACCTGTATAAAAGAAATTATCCAGATAACAAGTATGACAATTTGTACTCTCCTCGTAGTTATAATGCTGTTGTAATGTAAAGGTTTACAAATACATACATATCTGTCATATGACATTATTGCTAAAGTTCGAAATTCTATATCTACATATGTCTGAATGTTAAATATCTGAATGAAGCAGAAAAGCAGAGAAATGTCATGTGTCTCTGATAAGATTTGTACCATCAAACAGGGCAACAAAGCTGTGCTGCCGTATATGTCATTAACAAACAAACTGCACAGGAATAGATACATGGGCTCATGGAGGTTTGGTTTCACATAGATAATGACAATAAGAGCTGTGTTGGCCAAAATAACCGACACATATAATATCATAGTCAGCAGGAAATACAGGTACTTTAAGTGTCCTATGTCACCGTACATAGACAATACAAAAGACACAATCTCTGAGGAGTTTTCCATTATCTCACTTTGAGATTATATTGCAGAATATGTTTAAAATGGCTAATGGCTAAATTAAAAAATAAAATATTTGGTAGGGGTTGTTACTAAAAGTAAATGCAAGCATGAATTTAGAAAAATGAACAATAAAACTTTGAAAAACTGTGGAACTGAAATGAGTAGGAAGAAGCACATAGTCAGTTAATGAAGCCATCGATTTGTTAGTTGATATTTAGTTGTAATCGGAGTTTGGACTCACCCCTCCCCACTAAGACTAACGACTGTAGCTGCTGAGCTTTATACTACAAGCAGGAAATACATATGACACATGTGTCAAGGAGCCTTTTCATCAGAATCAGAAATCTCTTTTATTGTCATATTTTTTCACATACAAGCTATTTGCTCTTTCAGTGAAAAAAATCTGACTGTATCTCATTATATAATGTGAGTATAGGGCTGTGAACACATTTTTAAAATAGCTTTTTATTTTGACTTTAATATTATTTTGGCCTAAACTAATATTTATGTTATAACTTGGCAATATATGGTAATAATCCTGTAGTTTAAAAAATGAGTTGAGTGAAACATACTGTATTTTGTTAAATTAATTTAAATAATTCAAGTCTGTAAACACATTTTTAAAAAGCAATTGCTTTTTTTATTCAATGTGAGGCCTCTTCTCTAATATCTATGTCAAAAAAATCCCAGCAAAGGCTAATAGTCTAATAATAAGCAGGAAATAGCTGCTAATATTTTGGTGATGACAAGTTAATAGTCTTAAAATTTTGACAATAATGTAATAACATTGTCAATAATGAAAAATGACTAAATTAACGTCATAGTAATGATCAGGTAATAATTTGAAAATCAAATATGGAGTGTCACAGTAAAAACCTATCATAATTTTTATGTAATAAGTATGAAAAGGCCTCCTCTCTAATATCTATTTTATAACATGGCAACAGAGAGTAATAGTCTAATAACTGAAAATGAGTTAAGTGAAGCATGCAGTGATTTATTAAATTAACTCAATTTAATCAGGGCTGTAAACACATTTTTGAAATGCAGTTGATTTTTGTAATGACTTTTTTTTATTTACCACAAGGGCTCCTCTCTGATATCTGTCTAAGAAAAAGACCTACAATGACAATATGATACTATGAGAGTAGATGTTATGTAGAGTTCATTATGTTGTTCACAGCTCTATTTTCACTTGGTCAGGTGATAATGAACAGTAATAGTGTCTATCTGTGGCCCTAACCATGCTATTGTGTGCTGTTACTATAGAAGTGTACTGGTCTTAATTTGATATTTTTACTCTGTTTCAGGGCAAACAAAGTTTGTGGAGTTGTGCACAAACTCATTCTGGAGGTCACAAAACATCCAAAGTGTTACACAAATGTTGTTCTTCCCGCCATAGGGCGCAGTGTATCTGCCTGTAGGTACTTTTTAAACTGTTGGCTCTTTAAATTTGTCACTTTGAGTTTGCCGAAGATTGTCTTTAAGCCTGTTATGCTGCTAGAGTAGGAGGTTAAGCACTACAGTAAATCTTAAAACATTTGGTTTGTTTACACAGAGCAAAGACAACATATTTCTGTAAGTATTAAGGGAAATGTTAATTTACAGTTTTCAAACCTGCTATTTTGTTTGAACTGAGGTAGAGATCAGAAAAATTTATATTTTGATGCTAATTTCCATTGGGTGTTAATAGTAAATCCCATTGTGTGTTAGCATTGAGCTAACGCTGTACTACACTGTGACGCCGTAACAATGGATTGCAGGAGTCTTTTTAACTTCTCATACGATGAATAACAATAATGTATTTATATCTTAAACACCATTTGCATGGTGGTGTGTAAGATGACTCTGGTGGTCAGGAAGAAGAAGAGAGGAAAGACAGAAAAGAAGACCAAGTGGTGGAAGTTAAAGAATGAAGAAACTTGTGAGGAATTCAGGCAGAAGTTGAGACAGGCTTTGTGTGGTCAGGAAGAGCTTCCAGATGATTGGGAAACTACAGCAGAGGTAATCAGGATAACAGGTAGCAAGGTGCTTGGTGCGTCATCTGGAAAGAGGAAAGATGATAAAGACACTTGGTGGTGGAATGAGGAAGTACAGGACTGCATCCAGAGGAAGAGGTTAGCTAAAAGGAAGTGGGATGTAGAAAGGACTGAGGAAAGTAGACAGGAGTACAAGGAAGTGCAGTGCAGAGTGAAGAGGGAGGTGGCAAAGGCCAAATAAGCTTACGATGAGCTGTATGACAGGTTAGACATGAAGGAAGGAGAAAAGGACTTGTACAGGATAGCCAGACAGAGAGACAGATATGGGAAAGATGTGCAACAGATAAGGGTGACAATAAAACCCTTATCTGTTGGGCGTCAGAGGGACAGCGCACGTTGCCTGTGTTAGCAACAAACTCAGAGAGGCCAGATTGAGATGGTTTGGACATGTGCAGAGGAGGGATAGTGAATATATTGGTAGAAGGATGTTGGAGATGGAGCTGCCAGGCAAGAGGGCGAGAGGACAACAAAGGAGGAGATATATGGATGTTCTAACAGAGGACAAGAGGTTAGCTGGTGTCAGAGAGGAAGATGCCCAGGATAGAGTGAGGTGGAAACGGACGATTCGCTGTGGCGACCCCTGATGGGAAACGCCCAAAGAGAAGTAGTGGATGTCTAATGAATAAATGATTTCTGAGTATTTTAGCAGGTACTTTCAGGATGTCTAATGAAAAAATGATCATAACATTCATTGTAAGAGTGGCCAACAACACAAACTGTTGTTTGAACTTTTATACATACTGAACACAACACACCGTTGTAGCTCACTTCTTCCTCTCACACTGTTATTAGTTCTTTATAAACTCATACTGATAAGAACGACGGCACTCTCTAGTTCTTGATTTAGACGTACTGATCAATCAAACTTTCTCTGCATGAAATGATTTCATGTGGTCTGAACTTTTACAGTCAACGTTGTCCTGCAGCATACATGTCAAAATATCAGTTTCCTTTGAAGATAGGAATCGATTGAAAACGTTTACAATACGCGCCCCAACATCCTCTGTCACGTACATTTGTTTGAGGTTGTTTATGCTCTGATCTCCAGCACATTGTCATTTTCAGCCTTGTTGTTGCAGCATTTTTATCAGGCGGCTTTTAATGACCCTCCTTAGCTATTTACACTTACTGGTCACGATTAACTTTACATAATTTAAAGGACAAATCGACAACCACCTTATTCCTTGATGTTACAGCAAGCAGTGTAAGCTCTGAGTAATCACTCAGACATGTTGGCCAGCTTAAAATAGATGGAACATGTATTTTTGTTTGCTCAAAGAGTAATTATTCAACAAAATCCTGTTGACTTTTTACACTTTGTGTGGGAGCAGAAAGACGCTGTTTGAGGAATGTGACTGAGCTGGTGCTGTTAAGGTGGATGCTAAAGTCTCCGCAGACCAAGTTCCTTTGTAAGGGCAGATTTCAATCGTGAAGTGATGAATTATTGTGGTTTTGTAATTATTCCTTCCTACAAGCTCAGGTCCTCTATCATGTATATTATATTAGCTGTTTGTAGGACTGCACTCTTCTGGACTGAGATCTCAGAGGTTGTTCCTGGGATCTGGTGGAGCCATTCTCCCAGTTTGGTGGTCACAGCTCCCAGTGTTTTCCATAACCATCAATCATTTTTTTCTTCTCTTCTTTCAGTCCTTGGTATTTCTTGAGCTTCCTCGTGTTTCTATCACTTTGGCGTCGCTCTTCTGTTTGTCTGATTGGTTGGTCATTACCAGTCAGTCTTTACCTGGAAGTCCCACAGGATCTCAACAATGATTCTAAAGTACTTTTGCAAGTCTGTGCCATTTGGCTGCCTGGTAGCTCAATGGTTAAAGCAGTTAAACAGACTGTCACTGATTTATTCACGTAAGTTTTAAATGTCAGATAAAGTAAAGCATTGAGTCTTTCAAAGTCTGTACGCCTCATGTCCTGCCCTGATCATATTTCCTGCTGCTGGATGCCAAGTTTTCTCTCTCTCTGCAGCTTTGTCCATCAGCAGTTTTTTGACGTGCTCCCTCTAATGGTGACTTTACATATTAAGTCTAAGATTTGGGAGTGTTTTTAAGTGGATTTCACACAGACGCTGAGACCTGAAACAATTAGTGTGTGACATCAGCAATAATTTGACATAGACCCACACCGGTCTCTGATGTTTCCTCACTGACTTCAGTTCTTCACTCACTAAGAACTGAGTTTCAGACCCTGAAGCTCGATGGCTCCAGCAGAGCTCGTAACTTACGGCATAATGGAGAAGAGACACCCAGTGACTTTACTCTACTGAATGAAAAACATACGGAGCAATAATTACATTAATTTCAGTTTTCCATCAGTTATTAGGTTTATTTCATGCTAATGTGTTCACTTTGGGTAAATTCATCTCTGTAATTTACTTAATTTTTTTTTTATCCACTACTTTTCCTGTTGGTTGGTTTAGAGACACTGAGGACGTTGCTCGATAAGGCTGTAGGACCTGCAGCAGACACTTACAGGCTCAATGTTAGTGGACAGATGCCACAGATCAGTGACAAATCAGCAGCAGCTCCACACAAAAACTGCTGTAATACTTCTTGTTTCTGGAACCACTGGGTGTGGGGCTGATGTAACACATACAGTAGAATCTTGGAAAGTCTATCCCCACTCCCTCCTTTTCTTCCTAATAAAAACCCATCCACTACAGTGTCACTGCAAACGTGAGTTTCTCAGTCGTAGTTTCAGCTCAGACAGAAGCAGCTGCTCTCATGGCTTCAACAACATCTGTAGCCATTTTCACGTCTGTGGATCTTTGTTTTGACAGAAGGTAAAAAAACTGCAGGACAGATATGTGGATTTTATTCATCACATTTGCTTAAATACAGCAGTTACTGTAGTCTAAAGTTTTTTTTATTTTCCTGACCGTATATCCGTTGTACTTTTTCCTGCACATTTATCTGAGGGTTTTGTTTTCTTTACAGAACATATGAAGATCTGATGCAGTTTGATGCTTTGTTCTATATCCAACTGCTTAAAAGCTGAATAATATGATTGATAAGATGTAATGTTACCATGCGTAGATACATTCACTAGAGGACACACTACGTTGTAAAGACAATACAACGCTAAAGTAGTTAGTATTTAATTAAATAATTCAGCTAAGATTTGAAGTCAGGATTTGGTCAGATTAATACTAATACTTGTCAGATTAAGTAAATCCAGCTCAGGCAAGATTATTGATATCCACATGCATTTGTGTCAATTCACAAGATTAGTGTTGGGGTGACTGTTGGATCAGTGCCAGAACAATCAGGTGTAAAAACATTACAAAACATGTGAGGTGGTACCTGTGATGTAGTGTTATGCTGTCTATTCACTCGATCTAGATTCTGGACCTCAAGGCTGTCTATCCTGTTTTCTGAATTGGGCATCTGTCAGAAGCTGGATAATACCATCTTAAATTATGATAGTAAGAGTAAATTTAACTTCTGAAGGACCTTCAACCAATATTGGTGGCAGGGGTAGAGAAATCTGCATCCTTTGCTGACTAGTTACAAGATGACTGTAGCTTGACACAAATATCTTCCAGTGAGTTTTGCATCAAAGCAGTTTGATTAAACTGCTCCATTTAACATTTCGTATTCACCAGATTTGAAGGTGACCTGCTAAATCTCAAAGAGAAAAAAAATAAATAAATAAATCTCAAATCCATGCCATTTATATTTTATTTAAATTGCAAATAACCACACATGTATTTACTTTGTTTACAATAGACTGTGGCCCTTCAAAAAAAAAACAAAGATTTACATTAAGGAGCAAGACAGAAACTGCATAGACTAAAGGTTAATAAATTACTTCCTATATAATGTGAAACTTGTATAAAAAAAAAATGTATCTGCAGTTTGCAGGTAAGGCAGTAGAAGTTGACTTTAATACAACCGTATAAAAACACAACTGGAGAAGCTGTGAGTGGTGACAATTTTATTCTAGCACATGGTTTCCATGTCAATTATTTCCTTTAAAGCAAAGCCCCAATAAATTCCCTTGAGCAAGCACTAGGCAACAGTGGAGAGGAAAAACTCCCTTTGAAGGAAGAAACCTCCAGCAGAACCAGGCTCAAGGTATGCGGCCGTCTGCCTCGACCGTATGGGGTCAAAGGAAACCATACAAGCGAAATACATGCACAAGTGTCACAACTTCGTAAAAGCCCTTAACTGTCACCATAAATTATCCAAGTAGCGTATTACACTCTAATGTTGGTTGAACTACCACCACAACCTTTGTATTTTCTGTACAACCACAAGCCTCTAGTGTCTTGACTTCATTATTAAACATTCCAGCTTCATCTGAAATTCAACCCATGTCAATTCAACTTTATAATAAATATGTGGCTTGGTGCTGTTTTAGTATTTACCTGGAACACGAAAAAAAAAGATTTAGTTATGCTGCTATACTCACACACCCTGGATGGACTAATATACCCAAATCGGGTACCTTTAGACTATGGAGTCATCCCTCTGCCAGGTTTACTCCCGCCGCAACGCGCTCCTGCCCAGTAACCGCTTCGAGGACAACTTGCGCATGAAAGCACCTAGATACCCCAGCGTCATCTAATTTTGTAACTAATAAATCGCGCTTTACAGGGGCTGGTTAACTGCCCCTGCTGGGAGGCCTCCCAATGTATCAATCGAAACGGATCTTAAAACTAAACCATCTAAAAACACGCCTATTTCAACGACCCGCTTGGAATTAAACTTGACAGAGATGAGCCAGCATTTTATCAATTTCAGTTCATACAAAAAAGTCTAATTCTAACGTTGGCAAACAGCAACAGCATAACTAAAGTTAATGATAAAATTACAACTCTTCCACTGGAGGAGATCCAGTAATTTTAGAACAAGTTTATCCTTGTAACTCAGTTGGTAATAAAAAAATTAAGCAGGCACAACCAGCTTTGGTCTTTAGGATGAATATCACCCAAGTGCACTGTTGCCAATACTGACTTCAAAGTTTAATCACATGGGCTGAATTAGCAGAAGGAAGCCGGCCGTCACAAATGAAGTTATAACTAAAACCTCCAGTATAGTAACATTTTCAGTCAGTCCAAGCTTTTTTAGAAAAAACATCTGTGCAGTAAGATAAAACATTTCTAGGTCAAATACATGTGCAACAATGTAGAGGTCTCATTTTAAAAATCTGATATGCAAGCATAACTTTATACAATATTAAATTAGATTTCATAAAGTGACGAAAAAAAAATTAACTGAAAATGTTAACACTAGATCTATTCTAGAAATTGGAAAGAGACCTTGCCATGTATTTCAGTTGGATAATACACATAATTAGGTAGTATTAAGATGTCTGGAAGGTGCATTTCAGTCTCATTCAATGTCTTTTGTATTGGGGTTTATAGGATGTGGAAGTGGTCCTCTTGCTGGTAGAACTGGTACGACGCAGGTTCAGGAGTCCTGTGCTCGTCAAACTTCTGAGTCCTCCTGAAGTCCTAAACATAAAACCTTTAGTCAGAACTAGTTTTGCTCTATTTTTCAGCCATAAGTTACAAAGTTCTGACTTGCAGTTGAGTTTGTTTAAATCCTGTGTCTTCCCTTGAATTTATATAGTACACATCATAGCGTCAACTTACAAACTGTTGATCACCTTACCTGGAGTGTTAATCAACCAGAGTTAGAGGAAAGCCTGTTGGGGCAGGATGTGGTGAGCTCAGGTCAGACTGAAATACAAAATACAAAAGACAAAACTTCCAAGAGTTGTTTGGCTGAGGTTTTTAGTTTATTTTAGGAAAACCAAGTAGGTAATATGAGAAAAAAAAATTAAAATCCAGGCTGTTTGGCAACAACTAAATAAACCACGGTTGTTTTACTATCTGCACAGTGATTGCAGAAAACCGCTGATTCTACTGCCACCTTAGACAGTAGGTGTGTTCAATATTTCTCTCAGTCAGGCCTAGTTCACACTATTTGTAGTAATGAAATTAACTAAGAAAACTTCTTTTTGCACAAGTAAATGAAAATCTGTTGGGAAATTTCCTCAGCAAAGTCATCTGACTGTCACACACAAAGAACTGAGTTACAAAAAAATATATAATAAATAAACTTTTTTTTTTTTTAAATCTACGGAAGCATCAATCATGAGCGCGAAAGCGACAAGATGAGACTTAAGTTGCTTCCCTTAGCCTTACCACTGTTGAACATTTGCATGTCATGTAGGGTATTCGTTTTCACTTTAGAAGGGAGAAGTGGGGCAGACCGGTATGAGTGTGTAGTTCTTAAACTTACCATGACATGGTAAGATATGATAAGTTTGTTTGAGCTTGATTGAATGAGCGACAGTTTGTGGTATAGAGGTGTTTGTGTTTGAGTGTAAGAAAGAGTTCAACAGATGTGGGATTGTGAGGGACTCTGAGGTTCACTGAGAAATTTAAGTTGTGAGAAATTCAAATCGGGAGCAATTATTGACATTCCAGGGCAAATATAAAGACAGAAAAAAGCCTCAGACAGAAAAGCAAAAGGAAACTGACTACCTGTGGGATAAACCTTTAAAGAGTGACAAATCTTTAGTCTTTCCTAAATATCAGCCCTGACGGCATCCAAGTATAACTTGGAGTCAAGTTTAGAATCCCATCTTATTCAGGAATACAACAGAAGGGGTACAAAAGGTCTGAAGTACTAGTATTGATTTTATCTGTACCACCCACGTGGCTCTGAAAGTTACAAAGAAAGAATACTGACCAAAAAAAAAAAAAAGTCCTAACAATGCTAATCAGAACACTAAAGATCATAAAACCCTTCTTTATTGACTTTAAAATATTCATGTGGGGGTTGTGTGGTTTCCATTTTGTCATTTTGACTTTAAGCAAATTCCAGATACATTTGCTTTACAGCTTATGAAAACAATGACAGGCATGTCATTGCATTTTAGTAAGTTACATTTGTCACTCATTTTACCAAGACAGCTTACTAGTGGGAACATACACCCAGCTAATCTTTGAGTGAACTGAATGACCTGGTATAAAAACTGGAAGACAACAGAATCAAATCTGTGTTTAATTATTTTGGAATATACTAAAAGATGCATTAAAAACTCTAGGTTGCTCAAATCATAGGTCATGTTTCACATAGCTGTTAACCAGCAAAAACAGTGTGTCACACTGAACAGAACTTACCATTCGATACGAACCAGAACACAGCTCGTCCTAAGACCTAGATGGATGGGAATGGGAGAAAGCAGGTACTTTGTGCACAGATCCAGATGAAATCACAGCAGCCTGGAAAGAAAAATGAAAATAAGTTACTGTTTTGGAAATTATAAACTGGAAGTTCTAGAAAGCCTGAAGAGGATAGATGAGAGTATAAAGGCTGTAAAACTAGTACTATGCAGCTAGTCCACTTCAATAACATGAAACTTGAGGTGCGAAGCATATAGACAAAGTAGACCCACAATTACCAAAGCAACTTGAAAGTCTAAGTTCCTTCAATTCATCCAGATCCATGTAACGAGTAGTGAAGTAGTAGCTGATCCAAGCAAGAAACACCTAATTGAACTGAAGAAAAAAAACAAAAAAAAACAAATACAAAACACACTAACAAGCTTAAATATAAACCAAATGAGAAATTACTTCAAAAGGACAATAACCAAAGTGTGAAAAAGTTTGAAAGTCCACCTAAACTAAACATTGTTCCAAGCTAAACTCAAAAGGTATAAAGACTGAAAAAACTAACAGACCCCAAACCACCAAAAATCCACATCTGTGCAAGAAGGAAAAAGGTCCTAACAAGAAACTACAAACTGAAGGAAAAAAAACAAGGCTGATTAAAATAGGTGGATGTGAGAACTCCAATATATCTTAAAACTAATTTAAATATTATTGTTATTATTAATAACAATAAAACAACTTGTGTTTGATTGCCAAGTATAGAATAATTATCACCTTAATGTTATACACAAATCTTCATTGATTGCTTTAACCAATGATATTGAGCATCAACTTGAGGACCTACATTTTCAACTTGCATGGTTGAAAATCCATGATGTTACTATCACATTTAAAGTGTTATTAACTAATGTCTAACATAGCTTGGTACAAAATTGTTTACAATCGTGCCAACGTGGCACATTTGACACGGTTTAGTCCTGCTGCGGTCATTCTCACTAGCCACAGAACACAAAGTACAATCAAACTGGCGCCTCAGAGTCCGAGTTATCCCTCTGCCAGGTTTGCCCTTCGACGCGCAAACGCACCCCCGCCAAGTAACCGCTCCGAGGACGACGCACTCCTGAAACTGCCCAAAATACCCCAGTATCATTGTAAGCCGGTGCCCTAATGATATATTATGCAGGGGTGGGGTTAGAGCCCCTGCTGGGAGGCCTCCCTAAATATCTGATCTAAGTTTAGAACTAACGACTATTTCAGATGTGACAGTCCCCCCCATAATGAAACTTGGCAGAGAGATAAGCCAGCATTTAAGCACACAAATCTGTGCAAATTGAAATTTAATCTGTTGTCTAGTTTGGGTGGTGCAACTGACCGCAGCAGAAAAAACTGAAATATTAAAAGCACAACTTTGGCATTTTATGACTGCCAGACAATTTATACCAAGCCAGTATTTAAAATGCCATTTAAAGATTTGGATGAAGGAAATGACCAGGCACAGTTTACTTTGTGAACTTTGGTCCTTAGCCTGGACTTTAACTGAGACTTGGCATTTGTAGACCGCAGTTGCTGCTATTAATTTTAAACATAATCTAGTATGGAATAAATTGGCATATAAAAATACCAAATTCAAAAACAACAAAAAACAAGTACAGTGATAACCTGTATCCAAATTATAACAGTCCTAGTACTTGAGCAGCAATGGAAATAGTTAAAACAGTAACTAAATTGTGATTTTTAGACATTTAGATTTAAAACTCTAGATTTGTTGAGGGGACACAACCAAGATTGAAAGTCCAAAGTAGTAATGAAACACCCAGTGTTAAAGGACCTGTCAGAAGAGGAACAAACAAAAAACTCACCATTTGGAGATGTACCGTACCAGTACCCAAGCAATTTTCCAGACCGGTTACACGAACAGGTGTGTGTGTGTGTGTGTGTGTGTGTGTGTGTGTGTGTGTGTGTGTGTGTGTGTGTGTGTGTGTGTGGGGTGTAAAGGGGTACAAAATAAAGAATGGTAAAATAATAAAAGTGCCTTTGAAGGTTAAAATAAAACTGCATGCACAAAGCTTTGAGAGATCAGTGGCCAAAACCAATTTGAAAATAGATAATACAGGATCAACCTGAAAAGTTATTGTTCCAGGTTGATGACATGGACACAAACACTACAAAAGGAAAGTGTGAAACAAAGTGAAAGAAAATAAACCTAAACACAAGCTAAGAAAGCAACCAGGAATCCAGCCATGCAAAAAAAAAAAAAAAAAAAAAGTCTGAATAAATACTAATTCAGGTCCGTGCACAAGAGGAAGAAGAAATACAAGACATTGACAAAGGTGAACTGAAACGTACCATGTCTGCATTAGGCCAGTGAAATTCTAAAAGTGGAAAGAAAGCCCGTTTACCAGCTCACCTCTGTGTCTCCCCGTTCACAGAAAAACAGGGAAAGCTTTTGGAAAAGCTGCAAGGATAAAGTTTCAGTCTGGACAGAGAAGCAGAGCAGAAAGATGAGTTTCTGAATTTCACTGGCTTAACACAGACATGGCCAGAGAATATGGTTACATCCATCTAAGGTCATATCTTGATTGGTGTAACCTGTATAATTAGTGTTTTCCAAACATTAATTTGCATATTCTGTGCAAGAAGGTCCAATTTTAAAACTTGGAAGCTCAACATTTCATATACAGCATTGTATTTTGTTTGATTGTATTTTGATTTTGTTAAATTTGCCAGAAATTTAAGTCTAATTTAAGTTTCTTTGCCAAATTACACGGCATGTGTATTGAAATAGAAAAGGGATCGAACCGCTGACCCTGCAGTCAGTGGCCAATCTGAACTACCTCAAGACCCACAGCCGGCCTAACAATTTCTTAAGTGGATTTCAGATTTCCAATTAAAAGAAACATGCCTTGATAACTGAAAGTATCAATTACAACTAGTATCAGCATGATTTCTTTAGAGGCACGTGCAACACGTGAACAGTTCTACAGCTGCATTTTGGTTTGACTTGGATCATCAGGTGGGTGTGTGTGAGTATGGGACTGCAAGTGATGTGCAAGTACAATGAACCTAACCAGGTCCCCTGCCAAAGTACCAACCAGAGAGCCTTAAACAACCTCACAAAACAAGTAACCAGCATCTACTAGTTTAAAAACCATAATACACAGACACAGGGACCTGACTAACAGATTTAGACAAGGCAAACCAGCAACACCACGACAACCTATTCAATTTCATCAGTCCTAGAGATCACCTGTCCAAACCTAAGGTCCTGAGTTGCTAGAGTAGTGCTGAACCAGCAGCAGAAGAACTTCAGGCAACAACAGTACATATGCCACTAGATGCTATACTGAAGGCCATAGTCAACTTAAAATGGGATTATTTCAAAAAGTTCTTTGAAATAATCCCATCCTAAGTGCCATTCATTACCTGAGGAAAGAGCTGAAGGAACAGGGCACGGCGGCCAACGAAAAATTTAAACTGCACTTACCAGTTGTGACCTACCTGAAAAAAAAAAATTATGGCACCCACATTATAAAAAAATATCAAATGTTTTGTCACAGCACGGCGGCCATGTTAGAAGGGAAAGCAGCACAAGACTGGCACGGCAGCCATGTTAGAAGGGAAAGCAGCACAAGACTGGCACGGCAGCCATGTTAGAAGGGAAAGCAGCACAAGACTGGCACGGCAGCCATGTTAGAAGGGAAAGCAGCGCAAGAGTGGCATCGCAGCCAAGCAAAAATATTGGCACGTTTGCAGTTATGGTTAATTTTGCGTTTGATTATCACGACGCGACGGAGAAGCAGGCAGTCATATGGGATTTAAATTTTATTGTGATGCATGAGAGCAGTCAAAATGCAGATTACCCCAAATGACATTACTTACTGTGTTAGTAGACCTTCCTGGTCTACGTTAATGAACCAAAATAAATCCAGGATTGTTACACGGATGAACTGCCTGTTAACGGGACGACGATGTTTGACGAACGAACCAAAAATGCGCGGCGTTCCATGGTCGGCTGAGGAGAGAAATGTTAAATTGTAGAGCAGTAAGCATCGAAATGCACACCACCCTATGAAACTTACTGTGTTGGTAGACCACCTTGGCCTACATGGCTGCTCCAAAATGAAATGATCCACGCGCATGAAGTTGGAGGACGGACAGACGATCGGGTCGGACAAATTCCGGAGTATTTCTATTGAGCCGACTTGAAGGTAAAGCTCGGGTGGGGGACTAACAACTAATGGCTACGGCAAAACACGCAAAGCAAATTAAAAAAAGGACAGTTTTTTGGTTTCTTTATTAAGAATGGACAGGAAAGGTTGAAACTGAAATAAATGAAACTGGCACTTACCAATTGTTGATGTTGATCCTAGGAAATAAAAAGTTAGTGCAACAATTTGAACATGTGGCGTGACACGGCAGCCATTTTGATAGAAGCAGGGTGAGAAAGAGAAAAACTGTGAGTGAGAGGTCTCGTTAAGCTTGTGCCTTGAGGGCATAGGACCAGTACAAGGTGCCTACAACACAACCACAGACAGAATTTCTCAAATACAAACCAACTGCTCTAAAATTAGGCAGAGCCAACCACATTAAAACACAACTAGGACAAATCCTAAGGGAAACAGCTGACAACCTAAAACCAGAGAAAAACCAACAGTCATCTAGCCTGTCAGATGAAGGGTGCAACTAAAAAACCCAAACCTACAACAAAAGGAAGTCTGAAGCCAAGATGGACCTAGGCAGGTCTGTAAGAAAAAAAAGAAATTACCCACAAGGACACAAGCTTATCATTTAAAAAAAATCAATTAAATATAAAGCAACATGACTAAATAGTAAGCTACGCTTGGACGGAAGTACGGGACGGATGACTGGTTACGCAGCACGGACGGAAGTACGGGACGGATGACTGGTTACGCAGCACGGACGGAAGTACGGGACGGATGACTGGTTACGCAGCACGGACGGAAGTACGGGACGGATGACTGGTTACGCAGCACGGACGGAAGTACGGGACGGATGACTGGTTACGCAGCACGGACGGAAGTACGGGACGGATGACTGGTTAAGCGGCTCGGACATAAAATATGAGGGCACGGCAGCCCAAACAGCAGAGAGAGGGCACGGCAGCCCAAACAGCAGAGAGAGGGCACGGCAGCCCAAACAGCACAGAGAGGGCACGGCAGCCCAAACAGCACAGAGAGGGCACGGCAGCCCAAACAGCACAGAGAGGGCACGGCAGCCCAAACAGCACAGAGAGGGCACGGCAGCCCAAACAGCACAGAGAGGGCACGGCAGCCCAAACAGCACAGAGAGCCACCGAAAAACAAAAAATGTCAGGTAATGAATGGCAACAAAGAAACAATGGCCTAGAAATCATGTTGGCAAGAGAGAACAAGAGGGAGCAGTGGCACAGCAGCCAAGACAAAGCAGGTGTGGCGCAGCGGCCAAGACAAAAAATAAAAGAAGTTTGTGACTTACAGTTCGTAGATCTACCTGCAAGAAAACAAAAAAAAAGAAAATTTTAGCTCAAGTGTAGTAACATGTTTTTTTTTTTTTTTTAGAACACTTTATTGCCACGTACAGATCAAACAGTGCTCAGGTTAGAGAGGACAAACAGGTGGGGTGTTTCTGGTTTAACACCACTCTGCTGATGTTTACTATAAGCACAACTTCAACAATTTGCAAATTTGGTTCTACGACTTTAGTTTAGGGTGTAATATATTCACCCACTGGTCACTCTTAACACCTGTACATTTATATACAATCCAAAACAGCAGCTCTGCCATGAATTCTGATTTTACAAGGTTCTAAATTGTCAGTTTTCAAGTTGGAACTCTCAAAGGGGATAATTCTAATATGTGTTTATGACTGAACTCAAAGTGGTTGGTGGACTAATACTGGACGGCATTACAAGAGGAGGCATTTCTAATGTTTTGGCCACACCAATCATTTTAAACATGGTGGCCACTAACCACTTTGGCAGAGCTGCTGTATTTGATTGTATTAGAATGTACCTAATAAAGTGGCCTGTGTGTGCATGTACACATTTTCTTTTATATTTCCTGTATTAAATTATTTCTTTAAACTGAAGAAAAAAAAAAATCTAGGAATCAGATGACCATCTGAGTTGAAGGTTTCTCCAGTGATGTCATGTGGAGAAATTTTTCATATAGAAGTAGAGCCATTTTAATATTGGGAAATCAGAAGTTTCATGGCTTTCATTTACATGTAGTAACAAGACCCCTGAGTGTCCTTTAAACACTTTGAGCAAATAGGCAATAAATCTTCACTTCTACACCAGTAAACCTACTTAAACTAAGCTTGTTTACTCCTTTTTACTCACCTGTGAAAAGAAAAGTCATGAGCCAACCTGAAGGTTTCAGGTTTCGAAAAATTCCCTACGTTGGTTGTCTTGCTGATGTGCGTGTTCCACTTGAGAGATGATCCTGAAGAAAGAACAGACCCACGTTACTTCTACATTCACTTTATCTCAGTTCAATTACTGTTATGATTGTGTCTGGTGGTTCCAGCTGGTTTAAGACCAAAGTTGGTAATGCCTCTCTGATCTGTGGATCCCTGATTTCTATCACCACTCAAGTAGACACAGTCCATCACTACCTATAGTCAGTTAAATATAGGTAAAGAATTTTTAATTCTACAGGAGCGGTTTGCCTTTATCTGAAAATATAATAAATTAAAATTCACCTAATACTTAGGCCTCGTTGTGGCCTGGCAGCAAAGACTGGGATTCCACAGAACAACAACCTCAACTTGTACGAAAAAGCTTCCAGGTTTGCAAAAAACCCACATTAGTATTTGATGCAAAAGTCAAACTAATAACGCTGGAGATTTTATGTATCCAGTATCTGCCTCAGTTCATTAGAGTCCTGTAGTCTGAAGGCCCCATTAACCTAGAGTCCCAGGCCCCGGCCCAGCCAGTCCTGATTTAAAGACTCTTTAAAACTTATTGAAGTGAAGTGACTCCGGACTAAAAACCAGCCACCTGTGGCTGCAGACACGTTCACGTCCACAACATTCCCTCCTGAAACCGGAAACGGTCCTTTCCCGCGTTTGCCCCGTTTGGAGACGCCTCCACAGGCCGCGCGCCAAACACCTGTTACCTCGGTTAAAACGGGCCCAGACCAGTTTCACGGTTTTCGGCCCAGCTCACACTCGACCTGCTACTCCCTGTGAACCCGGACTTCATGCGCCAACACACGCACACGTCGGCCGCACAACGTCACGCGGACATCGGGCCGAACTCGAGCCAACGCAGCAGAACCACAATTTAAACTCACACCGAACCTCTAGAGGTCCGTCACTTACCTGTCCGCGGCGGTTCCCGACGCCTTTCCCGGTCCGGACTCTTTTCAAGTTCGGAGTTGGCACGACAAACACTCGGCGGCCCGTTTGCGTCACGACGGGACCACCGCAACTCGGATTCACGCGGATTTCGGCGTGTGACGTCAGAGGAATTTATTGAGCAGGTGATGCGTTAAGTGGAACCACAGAGGGTCGGAAAAAACACAACTCGTGATGGATCGTGGACAGAACTCAATTCAATTCAACTTCATTTATATAGCGCCAATTTACAACAAGGTCATCTCAAGGCACTTTACATAATAAAGTCAAGACTATACAGACATATAGAGAAAACCCAACAAATCCCCCTTGAGCAAGCCATAGGCAACAGTGGAGAGGAAAAGCTCCCTTTAACGGAAGAAACCTCCAGCAGAACCAGGCTCAGGGTGGGCGGACATCTGCCTTGATTGGTTGGGCTGAGTGGAAAGTGGAGAGAGAAAAGAAAAGAGCAACGAAAGCAACAACAAAACATTGGGCAGGTTAGTAGGACCAGTAGCTGCACACTGGAGGACACACAGCACCAAATCTGGGGACACCTCAGGGGACAGAACTCCAGAACGGATGGACACTTTAAAATGGAATGGACAGTGAGTACAACGTAATTATAGATAATTCAACGTGATACAATAAGGTGACAACGTTCAATAAAAGGTGCAATAAATGTACGATGACGAGAACACAGCACAATGAATGGACAATTCTAGAGAAACCAGAGGTTGTGCGAGTAAAGAATAAAGGACTTGTGCAATGATAGTCTTGGAATTTATGAAGGTGTGTTTGTTGCATTGACGTAGATGATGTGTGTGAGTCATTAGACGGACTGTAGAGGTTTCTTTATTTGGACTGAACATCTTCTCTGTGTAGACTTGCCTTGAAGACTTGTTTAATTTTGTCTCTTATATTTATTATTTCAGTGTCACGTTTTAATTTTTTCACTACCTTTTACTGGTCATTGGGTTTGGTCTAATTTATCTTTATTTACATACAGCACAATGTAAAGTACAAAGTACTTTTGAAAAACGGCACATTTTCATTCTACCACCAATTTTCTTTGTTGATTAAAAAAACAAACACCTCTCGCTCCATATTCTTGTTCCTGATTTGTCATGAAGGACAAGCTTTCCTTCAACAAACCCGTTCACACTGGAACTGTTTCAAGGCCTGGTTGAAGCCCAGTTTAGATTTCATTCATCTCAGAAGTTCTGAGAGTCGACTGCTGGCACATAACAATCCGCTGTATTTGGTACATAAACGCTGTAGCAACATGTTTGCAGATGGAAGTTGAAGAGAACTATGTGTATGAATTTGTTTTAATTGAAGTACTAATAACTTTATATTAGCAGCCATATTGGATTTGGATCAACATCCACGTCCTGTGTTTCATGTGAGGAACAGAAACATGAATGCTGTTCGGTCTTCAGAGAGTGAATGAGGCAGAGTTGGGATTGATCCGGTGCTAAAACTCTCTGGGTCATCATCCAATCCCTGCTCAGCCTGGATGAGCGAGGGTGAAGTCATCACCGTGGAGAAAGGCAGGTGAATTCCTAAAGTAAAAATTGCAAGATCTTTTAAACAGTGATTGACTGAATGATTTATGGGTGCTCGTAAAGTCTGTGAATTTTTCAGTGTTACCTGTCGGTTGACTTGGGACTGGAACAAGAAGACACTGGCTTGCCCCCTTGTGGTCGCATCGTTGGTCTGTGTCGACATGGAGACAGTGGACATGAAGTATAGACAGAACACCACCGGGTGAGGACCAGTCAGAACCAGAGATGGTTTTTATTTACTCACGTTCCCATCTTCTACCTTTAACACATCACACATGTGACGTTGTTGCTGAAATGCAGAGAGAACAGGCCGAACTTAGCGATCAGACGTCGAGGAGACGCCCAAATGAGATCAAAGCCACAGTTTCCTCTGTGTGGTTCCTCTCTCCTGCTGTTTGCGCCGCACTGGTCTTAAAACCACAGAGATCAACATTGGTTCCAGATTTTAGACGCTTTTTACTGTACAGGCAGAGGCTCGGTCCAACATTACATCAGAACGTGTGTGTTTTTGTCTTTTCCTTCGGCCTAAAAAGATTCAGTTGTGAAAAGTCACACAGTGCAAATTTAATGTCTCTTGAATTGTTGTCTTAACGCAGGTCAGGATATCACTGGGAAGTGTTGTTCCCTCTGTGTGTGTTTGCACTTGGGCAGAGCACAGACAGACAAAAAGGAGCAACAGCCACAATTAGACGGAAAATTACCACAAGTGGTTGAAACTTTACCAAAAAGAGACGCAATGACCACAAACTGCTCAAAGGGACACAGACAAGAAAAGAAATTATTAACATAAAATTACTAAAAAACTGCTGATGGCCTCAACCGTGGCTATTTTTTCTTATTTTCTTTGTATGATCTGTGTGTTAGTGCTCGGTGGGACTGAGTGGAAAGTCCAACGTGATGGAAAAATCCAACAGTGATTAAATTTTATGCTTATGTTTGTCTAGTTGTAATAATGAAAATCAATGTACTTATGAAGAATGTTGGAACAAAACAACCTTTATCTCATTTGAATGTTTCTGTCCTGAAAAGTTTCTGCAGAACTGCTCCAAGGTCACCTACTGTCTAACAGGAAACTGTGGTGACCTCGAAACACACCATTTTCATGTCTGTGTTGGGAGCCTGATGGTGGGAATGTTCTGCCCAGAAACACATGGTATAAAACATTTGTGTGACGTGTCAGTCTGTAGAACTGAAACTGTCGGTGAACTCTCTTCTTCCTTAGTGATTACACTGGAGGTGTCTGTGTTTGGGACCAGGGGTTGTCAGGTTTTCTACGACATCCACCCGATATGTCCATATCTTTCGTCCTGTTTTGGGTGGAGTTCTTTCAGTTGAGCTGTTTCGAAAGAAAAGTGCAGAGGGAATTCCAAGATTATTGTAGAGCTGATGGTCGGAAACTCACTTTGTTTTGTGTTTCTGTGTCCAGCCTTTGGATACTGCAGGGTTTGTATTGACATCTTTCATACGCTGCAGCAAAGTGACACCAAAACTATGGAGTCAGTTTAACAGTGAAGGTTTTGAAGGGAAATACCAGCATCAAGCCTGAGACTCAGTGACATCACCAATTGAGAAAACTATGATTTTAAATGAGTTTAATAACTGATTAACCTTTGTTTGGGATTTTATGTTCTCTTGTCGGATCAGTGTGTGAGTCCTGGTTATCTGGCAGGTTTGACCATCTGCTGCAGAATGATACAACATTAAATACCAAGCATTTTCCTTAGACATTTTTGACATACAGTGAATCAGGGCTTCACAACAGAACCATGTTCCTGTTGGCAAGGAGGGTTTGCCTGAAAGACAATATTGTTTCGGTTGAGATATGACTTATTATTCATTTTTGTTTTTGTGCTTCCTCAGTCTCCTGTGTCCTCCACGCAGTTGGCTCAACCTCAGAGCGAGTGAAGTCAGCTGTTCCTAAGACCAGCCGTCTCCAGTTTTCCTTCGTGGGGTTTTCAAACAACGCGCCTGAACATGCCAGAGCAGTGTGTGTAATACACGAACCTCCAAGAAAGTCATTGTGCTCTTGGAAGTGCGGGTCTGCCTGACGTTCTGAATCAGTCACTACAGACACCCGACAGTGGGGGAAAAACAACATTTGGCTGGTTATCTGTACGATCCGAAACATAAAATCCAGGTGTTTCAGACCAGTGTCAGTCTTTCATCTCGAAGAACTCTTGTAGTTTCAGTATGTGGACAAGTTAGCGAATGATCACAGTGGTTGGCTCGTTACCTGTACAGTACTTAAGTACGAATATTTCTTAAATTACAAAGCAATAGTTCAACAGTTTAATAGTGTAAACATTGCATACATTCATATTATTTCGACTTTAAACGACTCAATTTTCAGAGACCACTTCAGTTTGAAATATACCATAATATGAATATGTTAATAATATCTTTGGGCTTTTACCCATTTAAAAACCTTTACTTTCCTAATCTGGCCCTTCAGCGTCCTTTCCTGTTCCTGACTTTTATTTTCTAGGTGTTTCCCCCACTTCCTGTTCTCATTCCATTCTTCCAACTTCATCACTGGTCCTAATTGGTCACATGTGTTCACCTGCCTACTTACACTCAGCTCTGCCTGAACATGTTGCCTTCTGCTTTGTCCTTTAGCCTGAGGGTTGCTTGCTGTGTTTGGACTGGTCATTATTGGCTGCTCTCAAACTGTCCTGGATCTCCATACACCTGATTTAGTTTTCATATGTGTTCCTGACCTGCACCGCTTATCTACGCGTTTCACTTTGTCTGCTGGTTTCCTGCTCCACCCTTTGATATGTGCTAAGGATGACTCACTTGTATCTGACCTGCTCAGTTGACATCCACCTTTAGTTTGTTGGTTATGCTTGATTTGTCTGGCTTCCCTGTACTTTTGACAGTTTACTTATAACTATTTTACTTTTATTTTACATAAGATGGAAAAATGCTGTCTGGGAACATTTTATTGGTGACTATCCACACATTTGTAACTTGTCGTTTCAGTATTTTTAATGTGTGGACAGGAAATGCATTTACAGTACTGCAGTTTTGACGGTGTTTTGGTTCGTTAATGTTTTCTTACTGATGTTGCTGTTGTCGTTTGATCCTAAAAAATGGAATTTGTTATTTGAAGGAAAAACTCAGAAGTCAAATGTCTGAGTTCACTTCATTAATCATCGAGCCTAATCACACAGATGAAAAGCGTAAAGAAAAAACAGAGCACTTGGCATCAATCGTCGTGTTGAAGTTAAAACTGTAAGATCCTGTGGGAAATAAATAAAACCCATGTAGAGGTTGATTACTTTTCCTTTTGGCTTTACGTGTCTGTCTCCCTCTAACTCTGGGTCACACTAATGTGAAACAATCAGCAGGAACGCACATGTAAACTATAGTGTGCTGCTTTTTTTTTTCATTTCAACAAATAAAAGCCAAAAGTTCCACATTTATTCAATCTCTTGAATAATGCCTTAATGCCTCAGTGGGATTTGACAGAGAGGAACCCTCAGTCCAAAAAAAACATTAGCCATTAGCCACTAACATTAGCCATTAGCCAAAAAACAGGTCAGGAAAAAAGCGTGTCTTTCTTGGATACAAAGAAGTTGTAGCAACTACTAGTGTTCCTAACTAGTGTTTCTAAAAAAACGAACGAATCGCTGCAGTTGGACGATTGATCTATTGACAATTGAAGATTGAAGTCTGATGTTCGAACCCATTATCTCACAGTGTTGTTAGTTCATTAAAGATGTACCGATGAGAGATTTTCAACATAATCAGCTTCTGTGCATGTTTAATCACATTATGAACAGGCATCAAAAAGACTTAACTTGTGTGTGAAGCTCAGTTGCTCTTTGCATTTTTAGTGAAACTATTCAATGGGGGTTTTAGATTTCAGATTAAGTCAAGCATGTGATTCTTCGCAAGCCCGATTCCACAGCTTCTCCTGCTGGTGGAAGCTGTTTTCCCGCTGCTTCTTTTTCATCTGCAATTTCTCTGGTGGCATTTTCTTAAAGCACATGCAAACTCCACACAAAGTCCACAGCCAGCGTGCAGTGACGCAGCAGCGGTAATAAGTCCACCACAAACCAAACACGATGGAAGAGATTCCAAAGACAAACAGTGCTTCCTTAGTTTCTGTTTCTGCATCCACTGTGTGTTCAAACCAGCAGAAAATAGAAAGAACAGGGATTTTTCAAGTTCATAAACTTTTTGCAAACAAGCTGAAACAATCTGAAGAATTTGCCCTGCTGAATGCAAATTCTTAGGAAACTTGGAAAGTTCACCTCCCATCAACACTCCCTCCTTTAATCCACAATAATATGAGTGTGCGTTAGTGCAGCCTCGCTACAAGCATCAGTTTACTCTCAGGAAACAGTCGTAGTTTCACCTCAGACAGGAGATGCTGCTCTCATGGCTTCATCAGCACCCGGAACATCTGCAGCTGTTTTCACGTGCCTGTGGATTGTTCTGGTAACGGCAGGTGAGAACTGTGGCTGTTGTCGCTAAGTGAGGTCAGCAGCTGAAATACTAATCTATACAGTAATTTACAATAACAATTCAATATGTTCGTGACACTTAACATTCGTGGTACTTTTTACAGCTCAACATTTGCAGCATTTTGAGAGTTTTGGTTGTTGCAATGTGATGCTTGTTATATATCAACCTGCTCAAAAGCTGAAACAATAACTAGAAGCAGTTGAGGATTCAGTCAATAATAAAGTTTACATCTTGCAAAAGAAGCAATAAAACACATGTAATGGCTTAAACTTGCCCAAATTTAAGGTGGACTGATGGATTTAGAAGTAGATGAAGTCTTTGACCTGCTGTGTTGTTCACCTCCTCCTGTTCTGTGTCACCTTCACTTCCATATCACACAGCCTTAGTTCACCTCGTTGAATATCAGATGTGTTCTGTCGGTGTCACATGAAGGAGCGTGTTGCTGGAATGAATTAAACATCCTGCACATTTCCTCGTCTGGTTGAATCTGAACTCACTGTCAGGTGTCACTGACAACAACTCACTGCTAGTTAAAGGAAAACTGAGGCTCTAGTCAGTAGAAAACCAGTTTTATTGTCCACTTCATCTGGAACCATCAATGTTAGACAAAAAAGATTGAAAAAATAATCTGACCTTTGACTTTTAAGCATTACGGTTTTCATTGTCAGTCCCTTTCCCTCTCTGTTGTAGACCAAACAGACATGAGTCAAGTTGGAGCTGAAACTGTTGGGATGATTTCAGTGTGTGTTACTAAAACCAAACGCTGCAAGCATTGTTGGGAACACGCTCATAACTTCTCTAACACAAACACAAGGAGGATTTTATGAAGAAAGTAAGATCCGGTAGAGGATGTGACTTCAAAGAACATCAGCCACATTTACTCGATGACAATAAATAGAAAACTGCCAACAATCCATCCATCCATAATCAGAACGTCTTCTCCTGTTCAGTGACAGCGAGTGTCGATCTCAGCTGGCCCCGAGCAGCACTTACCTCCCAACCACTGGCACAGGTCCTAAATAAGGTGCTCCAGAGCCACATTCATTGTCTCATATCCTGAAAACGTTGCAAACCTTAGATTTTTATTTAACTACTAAACGTTTCACTGAACCACATCTTGCATTGATGTCAGTCTGAAACATTCCGGTTCAATCAGCTGTGTTGCGCTTCTGTGTGAGCAATAACGCTGCCATAAAGCTGTAGCTAATCTAAAAATTATGCAATGAATCTATGAATAACATGCTGGGGTTCACTTGATTGGTGTCCAACATGTTTCTCTGATGACATGACACATGTTTGACTTGATGCATCAGAGCTTTTCCTCAGAAACGAACCTAAGGGGTTCACCGAGAGGAAAATCCCTCTCCTATTGTGACTCCCATTGTGACTGCACTCTCAACACGCCTCAGTTTCTCCCTCAGTAGGAACCATGGTTCTCATATCAGTCGACTGTTATATTGCTATCTGTGACCCTTTGCATTACTCCATCAAAGTCACTCCAAAAAGAGTTCAAGTCTGTGTCTGTCTGTGTTGGGTCTTTTTTGTACTTTTTCAAAGTCTGGTGATGAAGGACAACTTGGAAAAACCAGGTGGGTATATTTCCTGTATTGGTGAGTGTGTGGTTGCCGGTAACTACTTTGCGGGTCTTGCTGATATGTTTTTTTCCTTTTTTGCTCCCGTCACCATCATCATAGTTCTGTACATGAGAGTATTTGTGGTGGCTGTGTCTCAGGCTCGGGCCATGAGGTCTCATGTAGCAGCTGTATCACTCCATTGTTCAGTGAGTGTAAATGTTATGAAATCTGAGCTGAAAGCAGCTGTAACTCTTGGTGTTGTTGTAGTTGTGTTTCTTGCTTGTCTGTGCCCATATTACATTGTCATCCTCACAGGCCAGGACAGCTTGATAAACGCTTCGTCTGCAGCCTTTGTGATTTGTCTTTTCTATTTTAACTCCTGTCTAAACCCTGTGATTTATGCCTTTTTCTACCCCTGGTTCAGAAAATGTCTTAAACTCATTGTTACACTTCAGATCCTGCAGCCTGATTCCTGTGACGCCAACATACTGTAGAGAGAAAGAGAAAGTGTCTGTGTGCAGTGTTTAGACGTGTTTTTACCGTGAAACAAATTCATAAAACATGTCTATGCACAAAGTGTGTTACCTGTTTGCACAACTTGAACAAAAATTTCTTCTGTACATCATCAGTTTTACATCTATAATTAATGTCTCTGCATATGCAGTATGAAATCATAGGCATGCATTATCAGTCATGCTGTCACCGTTACCATTTGTTTAGAGAAAAAGAGCTGAACATGTGCTGCTGCTTCTCTAAAACAGAAGTTAACAGTGATGTAATACATTATAACAGAGGTGCCCAGTGGGATTTTTGCCAAGTGCAGGGAGGTCGATGCTTTTGTCGTCAGTTACCACTGCATAATACAAATGCTCAACATGAAAGAGATGACAAAATGACAACATGTACAGAGTTGCATTGGACAAGATGGGTTCATGCAGCTATGCAAGGTACGCCAACATATAATTTAAAAATAAAGAAAACTCAATATATTTATAAATAAAAATATTTTACATTTTAAGTTTCACATTTTTATAGTAGGTAGATCATGTTGACTTGGTCATTTTATAAGTACACCTCTCCATTATAGCAATGGCCTCCAGGTGTTTATTTATAGTGTTTTTGTGTTATTTACATAATTGTTTTTATGATTTTTTAAAAATATAGCTTTGGGCAAAATATGTCATATATATCTTTGTGGAAGTTTTCCTCAAACTCAGTGGTTTAGGTACTTTTATTTTTCAAATAAATAAAATACATTATTTGCTACTTGAGAGAGATTCAATTCCATTTATCCAATAGTTGTAGGAAATTTTTAAGTAAAAAGTTACAAATATTTCACATAGTTTCATTTATTTTTTCAAAACAAATTGTGTAAAACTGTATATCTTTTAATATAATATAAAATATTTGAGTAAAGTACAAAACATAAAGTAAATTTTGTGCAGATCCCTTGATGATCTCCTCTCCCCATATTTATGACCTACTGCTTCAGACATTTAAAATTAGATGCACCTTCACTGAGACATTAATATTAACAGTTTGACAGTTGAATTTATTATGCGATAACTCATCAGTCTCATGGGCCTCGTACTTTTAATACATTTACTTCTTGTTTTTTAATATAAGATTATGAATGTGGGATTTTTGGTTCTTCTGTGATGTATTAGTATCTTTTCTTAAGGTTCTGAATACTTAGTAGATATACAGTAGTACTAAGTGTACCTTTGATTCTGCAACTTAATTATTATAGACACATTTACATAAAGGACAATTGTTAACTTTGTTTTACAAATTGTCAAAAGTAATTTGTAAAATTTAGATGAAAAATATTTTTCTGTCAAAAAAAATCTAAGTGATATTTTACATTAGATTAATCTTGGCAAACAAATATTCAGAGAAAAACAGTAACACTCTATCTGCTAAAATACTTTATCAGCAGTAAGAGTGTGACAATTTGTTGATTTCTATCTTGTATAACTGTCAAATCCCCTTTATTTGTGGACTGATATTAGTAGAATATTGCATCTTTGTCAAAAAAATATAAAAAACACAACACAAATAGTTTTAAAACATACTGATATAGAATGTGGTTCTTTGTACACTTTTTGCCAATAGATCTGTTATAAACAAACAGTCAGTCATGGGATGTCATTTGTACTAGTTTATGGAAAACTGAGTGTGAGCTTATCATTAATTATACAATAAAAAGGAGTTTCAAACCTCATTATTCTCCCTTTCATGTAAATATGCTGTAGCTTTTTAGACGTCCTCTGCTCTGCATGTGTGTATCATGGATCAGTAGATCCATTGATTTATAATTTGGATGAGAGTTCAGTCCATGTTGTTACATTTAAAAAATCTGAATCAAACCCAGATATTTAGATGTGGGCCAATAAATGAAAGTTTCACCTTCATTTTGGTGAGTCCACATCTGCCCAATGTGATCCTGATCTCACACTTCGATCATCGATAAAGCTGGATGCAAAAGTTTGCATCTTCAAAATTTTCAAATGGCAAAACCTAACGCTGACACAACACAAATGGTCACAAAAATATAATAAAATAATAAAAATGTAAAAAACATTTCCATGAAATTGAATTAAATAAACATTTACTTTAAACTTCTAACTAAGAACATTTCTAGAGGGGATGTAAACTATGTTGCTAACCAAACTTTTAAACAACTGTAACCTAACTGCATTTGGAAAATGGCACAAAACATTTCTTACTCTGTGTTCTTGGAGAAGAAAACTGTACAGACCTAAGCTGAAATTATTCCTTTCATTTTAAATATTAAAAGTATAATTAAATTACATTAAGTACAGTATAATTTAAATACTTCAGGAATATTTAGAGTTGTGAAGCTTTTACTGTCAACAAATTTTTACAAGCATGTCTGACTTTTGACAGTTTAAGGCCGTAGATGAATGGATTTTGAAGAGGCTGAATGATCATAACATACATAGACAAAATGACACCGACGTACGGAAGCAAGAACGTGTTAAACCTCTGAGCAATCAAACTATAAAAACAGGAAAAAACAAAGCTGATGAGTGAAACCAAATGTGGAGTGCAGGTATCGAAAGCCTTCGCTCTGGTCTCTTTGGAAGCTTTTAAACACACAGACAAAATCTTCATGTAACTGTACGAAATATAACTGACAGGAGCAGCAACGCTGAAAATGAGGCCAAAAATCAGATCATGAATAAGTGACACTGTTCTGTCCGAGGAACAAGAAAGTTCAACTACAAGGTGGTGAGCGCAGTAAAGATTGTTGATAACTGTTCCGCAACGTTCTAAACGTATAGTGAAAGACAGTAAAACTCCAACCTCTACAAAAGAAATTATCCAGATAACAAGTATGACAATTTGTACTCTCCTCGTAGTTATAATGTTGTTGTAATGTAAAGGTTTACAAATACATACATATCTGTCATATGCCATTATTGTTAAAGTTCCAAATTCAACAGCTATGTATGTATGAATGTTAAATATTTGAATGAAGCAGTAAAAAACAGAAATTTCATGTGTCTCTGACAGAATCTGTACCATCAAACAGGGCAACAAAGCTGTGCTGCCGTATATTTCATTAGCAAACAAATTACACAGAAACAGATACATGGGCTCATGCAGATTTCTGTTCATATGTATAATGACAATAAGAACAGAGTTAGCAAAAATAACTAATGAGTAAAAAAGAATTGCCAGAGTGACGTAGAGGTACTTCAGGGAGCCCGTGTTACCGTACATAGCCAACACAAAGGATGTGATTTCTGTGGAGTTGTCCATTGTCCCTGTACTAGGAAACAAGATGATATCAGATAATTTTCCTTTATAGGATATGTGATGTGATCTGATACTGTTTTACAGTAACGTCAAAAAAAAAAAGTGTTTCTGAGTCAGCTGAAAAATTACATTGTCTAAATTTGTGGTTGTGGAATACACTCATAAAAACTGTAGCGGTAACATATTTTCTATAGAAGTTATCGAATGCCAAAACGCCTGTAATTACAAACATTCATTAAAAAGCAAGACAGACAGAATGTGTGTGAGCCAAAGGGCTTTAGATCAGTCATGTCACTTGAAGAAAAACAGTGCGACAGGTTGACGCCTCCTCGCTCTGCTGAGGTAAACATCAGCCATCAGTGAACCTTTATACCAGCGTCCCAGCAGGCCAGTGAGTTTGACAAGCACAATATGAGTCTCACGAGTGTCAAGCTTTAACACGGTCTTTCAAACTCAGGTTAAAAGTCAACAAGGGAAAAGGACCCAAGCATTGTATCATTTTCATTTCGAGTGGAATTAACGTCTGACTTTTTTTCTAAACCGAAATGGAGCTACGTTTCCTTGCAGAGAAACCTGTAAATGGAAATGCCACAAAAATGATGGAGATCTTACACAAAATTTGGAATGCACCTACTGTGAGGTTCATTAAAATGAGCTTAAAAAGCTAAAACTGAAACTCTGAGAAACCACCTCTTTGACATGTACTTGAGAAACATGATATTCATGATGCAATTGCAGGCCTGCACTGGGAGAAACTGGACTTTTCAGTGTTTTGTAAGGACGGTGAAAAATAGGATGAAGTGCAAACCTGTTGTATGAAACGTACCTGTCTCATTGGTTCTAAATGGAGTTTAAAGTTTTGTGGGGATAAAAATAAAAAAATCAAATGAAAATTATAAAACAATGTATGTGTAATATTTTTGTCCACTTGTTGCTGTGTTAAAATACATCTGTTCTAGTCAGACTCATCTAAAACTAAAACCTTCAACAAAAAACAACTTTCATTTTTCACCAGGTTATTTGTGTGTGGGGGCAGCAGGGGGCAGTGTGACCCCCGGTCAGTCCTTCGGCTCTGCCCCGGGTTCCTCCCTGCATAAAATGTAGACATGTTCTAACATAGTAGACGCAATAGTAAGTGAAATTTAAACAAACAGCAAAAATAAAAGCAATAATAACAAAATGAATTATAAACTCATCCGAAAAAGGGGACTGGTTCCATGTCCAGATGAAACTGGTAAGGAGGCCCTACAGTGGCCCGATGGCCCTTCTCTCAAGAAACATCATGTGGCTGCCAGTTTTTGGCTCATCAGTCCATGAAGACTCAGAGGCCCAAAGCATTTTAAGCTTGTGGAGGAAGCATTTTTTCACACAAAGGAGGTGAATTTATCAGCTCACGGAAGGACGGAAAAATAAAGTTGTATTTTATTTTGAAAGAATAGACAGAGAAATGTCCCTAAGAGTGTGTGTGTACAAGTCGGCATATGTCACTTAATCTATGTCACTGCAACCACGACAACAAAAACACAAAGTACCGAGTCTGAACAACCTAGCAACAGGCTTTGAGACCAACACACACACACACACACACACACACAGGCAGTGCACACACACACACACAGGCAGTCTGTCTGGAACACAACAGGTATGTCCCACACTTTTTTTTTGGCTTATTTCTATTAGCAAACATGCCATGAACCGGACAAAAGCTGGTTAACTAAAGACGTCGACTTTCCTTACTTCAGTCCTTCCTCAGGTAATTTCTTTGACCAAGTCTCTGCTCTTCACTTCTTCTTTACTTCTGTTGAAACTCACTAAAGTTTCCTGATTCCTGTGTCTGCAGGTATATGCAATTTTGCCATAAGACGAATTTGTTTCTTTATTTTCCTGTATTATCCGATGTGATTAATGTGAAAATGGTCCAGTTCTGGTTGTGGAATAACACAATAAAATAGTAGTTCAATAGTATATTTTAGATTTTAAACAGTTTCCGAGGCGCCAGGCTGAAGCTCATTTCTTACAGTCACTGTAACACCATGTGTGAGATTTGAAAACGTCTGATTTAATGGATAAAGAAGAGAATAGTTGTAGTTTCTGGAAATGTACTTGTGCTTATCTACTGCCTGTTTATGGATGGCAGGATAATG
Source organism: Channa striata (assembly GCA_033026295.1). Taxonomy (NCBI): domain Eukaryota; kingdom Metazoa; phylum Chordata; class Actinopteri; order Anabantiformes; family Channidae; genus Channa; species Channa striata. Next base: position 22,891,933 of record CM065177.1, on the reverse strand, counting down.
CTCTAAATCCATGACATCAGTCATTCAAAGTTACACTGTAAATTGTTTAAAATATATTGTGTGAAGGTAAATCACTTAAATTGAATCCTTATTAATGTATTAAATCTTTTCTTGATACTTGTGAAAGGAAACTCACAGCATGGTCATAAATGAGAAATTAGGCACTATAAATACTCCATTAAACTCTGTGAGCCGTAACAGTATAATCATTAAGATTTTTTTTGCTGTAGTCAACAATAAGCAAGTGACTTCACTATAAAAATGAAACTCTTCTGTGCAAAGCCTCGAAGAGACAGTGTTTCTCTACTGACGAAAAAACGAGCAAAGATTCCACAATTGGATGCCGCAAAGATAAAACATAATTCACACATTCACAGTCACATTTCCTTTACCTCATATCAAAAGCCGCACAGTGAACAATCTGTCAAAGTTGAAGGTAGTGTGTAGAATAAGGACCCAGGGTGGTGACGACAGCGGATGTGTAAAACAATAATTTCTTTAAATAACAAAAGCTAAAACTCTCGCTGAACGTGAGGACAAGAAACTTACAAACACGTCCAAAACAAACTAGAAAAGCTATGGTGACAAATAAAATCACAAAATAAAAACTAAGGGAATAGAATACGAACAGAGTATAGAATAGAATAAGAATACGAATAGAGTAAGAATTGAAAAATAAGTGAGGGAAAAATAAACTAAATAGGACTGCACGTACAAACTAAACTAACCAGGGAGAGGGACTAAATATTGAAAACAACAACACAACAAAAATAACCTAATGAATCACGAAAATGATAAAGAACCAAAAAGGAGAACAACAAAACACTCTAAGCAACGTAGAACTAAAACAAGGGAAACACAAGTAACCAACTCTGAAATTTAACAGAACAGACTAATCAGGACCTGAACGAACGAAGGAACGAACGGTGGAAGAAGAGTTTACAAGTGTCTGAGTATGAACGTGTGAGTGAAAGATGAACCAACAAACAACAAAGGGAGAACAGGGTTTAAATAAATGGGAACACAGGTAAAACTAATAACAAACAAGAAAAGTAAAGCAACCAAAGGAAACTAACAGGAAAGAAAAGCAATACTACAAAATAAAAGACCATGACAGGAAATGAACAAAAACAACACCAACAAAAGTCCCGTATCCTGACACAATCAGTATCATCTGCATAAAGTCTTATCCTGCGTTCTATGACACGCATGAAAGAAGCTGATGAATTCTCTTTTACCCAGCTGTTGTCATCATGAAGGATTTGTCTCTATCTTTGCTGAGCCGAGGGTGTGGTCGATCGGTCTCATCGTCCAACAGAAGCACTGGGAGACGTGAGGGGCGACTTGATGTCTGCTTCACACCCGAGGTACGGACACAGACACATTTTATTTTGACGGGTTGCACAGAATTACATTTTCTTAGTTTACCAGCTGTTTTTTTATTTGTCTCAACAGTAATTTGCATGTTTGTAACAACCATGATGTAACAACTAAAAATTCAGTGTGATGGGGAGTGTGGAAAACAGGTGAGGAGGCGAGTGCAGGCGGGTTGGAATGGGTGGAGGAAAGTGTCAGGAGTGTTGTGTGACAGAAGAGTGTCAGCAAGACTCAAAGGAAAGGTGAACAGGACAGTGGTGAGACCAGCTCTGATCTATGGGTTAGAGACAGTAGCAGTGAGAAAGAGACAAGAGGCAGAGATGGAAGCAGCAGAGATGAAGATGTTGAGGTTCTCCTTAGAGTGATAAGGTTGGACAGAATAAGGAACGAGCTCATCAGAGGGACAGCACACGTTGCCTGTGTTAGCAACAAAGTTAGAGAGGCCAGACTGAGATGGTTTGGACATGTGCAGAGGAGGGATAGTGAATATATTGGTAGAAGGATGTTGGAGATGATGCTGCCAGGCAAGAGGGCGAGAGGCCGACCAAGGAGGAGATATATGGATGTCCTAACAGAGGACATGAGGTTAGCTGGTGTCAGAGTGGAAGATGCCCAGGATAGAGTGAGGTGGAAACGGATGATTCGCTGTGGTGACCCCTGATGGGAAAAGCCCAAAGAGAAGTAGTAGTAGTAGTAGTAGTAGTAGTAGTAGTGTATCAACCAACTAATTTATGAATCAATGAATGAGTCAGATAATAAATCAATCAGCAATTCCATTTACACAACAACTGTTACTTTTCTTTGGCTTACCAAAAGGATTACTACATCTGGCAGTCTAAGGAGACACTGCTGCGCCTCTCCAGCAGTGGTCATCTGTTTGCAGAGGCAGAGTCGAGCCTCCCGAAGACGTACAGCACTCGTAGGGGGGCACTGCTGCTCTACTCCCAGGTATGTGTGTGTGCGTGTGTACATGTCTTTGTGTAGTCATTTTCAGTAGAATACCATTGCTGTGAGGACATTTTGGCAAGGCTATGTTATCTGGGTGTCATGATTCTGCCCCTCATCTCCACTTCCTCTCCTGGACTTTTATTTTCTTGCCTGTTTTCCCCACATCCTGTTCCTGCTCCATAGTGAACTCAGCCAACTTCACCACTAATCACTGACCCTGATTGTTTTCACCTGTTCCCTTGCCTATTCATACCTGACTTTCACAGCTCTCTGCTACATGACAGTGAGTGTTTCAGCTGTTTTGTGACTTGTTCTTTGTACCTTGGAAATCTGTTTGCCTGTTTATTTTTCCTGCTTGAAAGCTACCTGCTACTCATCTGCTGCTGGTTGAATTGACTTACCTGATTATCTGCTAACCTGCCTGCTAAGGCTACAGCTCGTCTGCTGACCTGTCTACTCATAACCCGGCTGCTTTTCTGCTAATTCTCCTACTAGCGGCCTGGTTTACCTGCCTGCTGGTTCATTGTGTGGTCTGCGATTCTAGTAACCATTGCTGCCAGACTCAGCTGGGGATTCCAGTCCTGTGAATTGTCTCAATGAAACGTCACTCACCTGTGCCCCACCATTCATCCCTGCAACATCACTATCCTGCTCTCGGGGAGACTTAACACCATCCTGTTCTCCAGAAACTTACCTGATACCTGCCCCTTGGACTATAGTCAGCATTCTCTTGAATTTGTTGTCATCTCCATCATCAATACCCAGTCTTTTCCCATGACTATCTCAGTGCGCTGTCATCCAGGAACTAATCCTCCAACCTTCGAATTACTGTTTTCCATTCACATGCTTATTACAAATAAACATTCTTAAGCTTCCTCCCATGTTCTGTATTTCTGGGTCCAAAAACAAACATGACAGTACAATCTGGCCAGAATTGGACCCTGTAGCTTTGATAAGCTTATGCGAATTTTTTTCAATAGTATAAATTAATTCTCAGTTCGGTTAAGCTGTCCAAGCCACATGTGGAAATGATTTTTCATGCTCTCTGAACCAACTTTATCACAATTTGAGCACAATGTCATCTTAAAATATGCATGTGCCCTCAGGAAAGAAAAAAATCTATTGAGGATAAACTGGGTGAGCGGGTATATATTTGGGTAATCGTGCATTAGTTAGGGTTGAAGAACTTGCTGCCAGCTAAGATTATTAAATCACTACACTATCTTAGCTTTGTCCAGTCCCCCTCTGTGTCGCATGCGGATGCTTAAGGTACCCGTTACACTCGGACCTTTCATTGTAGTACAATGGAAACCCCGATACCTAAAGCAGTGGCGTAGAATATAAAGTCAAAAAGTCTCAATGGAGGTGGACAGGATGGAAGATGGACCAACAAGACACATGCCTGTAGAATTAGATCTAGTGTAACATTTAACATTAAGCTAAGGCTCTTAGTTGGACTAGTTAAGGTTGTCCTAAAAAGGATTAGGCAATGCATTATAGCTAGTTCAAGCTGAAACCAAGAATTATGCTTTTAAGGTGATTTTACATTTGTTTGTCTTGAGGACCTGGTTGCTGTGGAAACCAATTCAGGGTTAGAAACTGGATACAGAAAGAAGAGGATTGTTCCGCGGGAAACTCAGCAAGTGCAACAGCATTTGAAGAAGGTTAAGGAACTAACGTCAGCTGTTCTGAGCTTCAGTAACAATCAGGTAGGTGAAGCAGGAACCGCAAATACACCAACGTTTTCAGTTCCCTTTAGCTTTTTAGCCTCTTTTAGCTTGTTGTTTGTTTTGTCTTGGGAGTGTAGTAGTAGTGACTCGTAAACTATTTTCTAATAAGATGATACATTTTCAAACGTGTCTTAGCTTGTCTTAGTTATTATCCTCTGGTGTTAACACGTGTTTATTTCTCCAGTACATTCCCTCTCGAATCGCTACACCCCTCTTTCGCAGTCTTCACTTCCCACCAGCTCAAAAGCTTCTTTGTCCCAGTCCTTCATCTATTCACGCCACAAGGATCCAACCCAGTTCAGAAATGTTTGCGCAGTTGAGCCAACAGTGGCTCTCCACAGAGAGGAACGCTGAACTGGAGAAGCAACCGAAAGGTAAAACACTGAAAGATGAGATAATACAGAGTGGTGCTGTATATGTAGTGATTCAAAGAGCAAAGTAAAATTTTAAAAAGAAAATGAAAACTAAAATGACCATGCAACATGTTTGTATGTATGTGTAGTTTATTTGAGACACTGGAAATTATTATTTTTATCTTATGCTGTTAGATGGGTACAATTTGATGCAAAAATACCTTAAAGTTCCAGAATGCAATAAAGTTGGAGGTTTCTTCCTCGGCTCCATATTTGAAATAAACTATCAACAATACGACCTAGTCAAGTTTCACAATCCTGCTGAGAGAAATGTTGTGTTTGAATCGACCCTAAAATGACACTTGTCTGCAGACAAAGACGAGGAGCAGGACAACAGGAAGAGAGTCCGACTGGATCTATTTCTCCAGATGCCAAGTACCTCGAGGACCAAAACGCCACAGGCAGAGCCTCAGCCATGGGTTCACTATGTGGCGATAACCCCCAAAGAACCAGAAAAACCCCAGGTGTCTTGTCAACAGCTGACGTTACATTGGTTACGTTTAAACATGTGTGACGATACTCTTTCTGGTGTTTAATTTATTGATCTTTTCCACTAAACGAAGACTTACATAGACGACAGTCCGCAGCTCTCTGGAAGTTCCCAGCCTACTGAAACAAGCGTCCACAGTGCCAGAGGGGAGATCCATCATCCAAATATGAGGAGTTTCCACGACGCAGCAGATGGTCAAGGATGTTTCTTTCAAGACAGTGGAATAGGTGGTGATAAAAATGAGAACCAACGATCTGCGAGTGGGAATAGACATGAGACTACAGGTAAATATATAATAAATATGCATCAGGGAGACATCCTGAACTCTTCATTTTATCAGCTTACAAGAGATGTGTCCTGTCTTCTCTTTAGGACGACTGTGTACAACAGAACAGCAGTCAAACACAGAGTCTGAAACAAACACAACCTCAGGTACTGTCCACAGGAGAACTAAAATCAGCAAGTATGCATGCATGCATCTGGAAATCTGAAACGTGTTTTCCCCATAAACAGGCCTGCTCCCTCGTCCCCTGGATTCTTCAGTCAGTCATAGAGCCTGCTGGGAGAAGAAAGACAGGGTAGGATAGTAGCTTCCCATCAGGAGTCAAAGAAGTGAGAGGTCTGGCTTTCTGTAACAAGTAATACAGTGACACGTTTTACCAGTAAAGTGCTGTCACACGTGTTAAAAGTTGTAATTCAGGAATTTAGTGAAATCGGCTAATTAATGTAAATATCTAAGCTTTTTATTTTCAAATTAATTCAGCTTATGTTTCCTAGTTTTATTGTCAAAATACCTTGAATTGATAAGTTAATTCAATGAATTTGAGCTCATTCAACTCAAGGCACATGTGCTAATATTCACACTGGTAAAATTCCCAGCATGCACTGCACTCTTTGAAATTGTTTAAAGTTTAAAGATTTAACTCAAATGGACTACGGGCAATTTAATAAGTGCAGAATCTTAGGAAGAATGTTTGATAATTAAATCAAATTAGACTGAAGTTTACATTAAATGAGATATTACTATCTAAGTTACTCAAAAACTAGTCCAAATGAACCTATTGATGTATAAACTAATACAGTAGTTTATACAACAAGCAAAATATCTATTCAAGATTCAATTTGTTTAGAAGAAAAAATAGCATTTTTTGATTATTTAAAGGCAGCCTTATAGGTTAAAACAACAAGTTTTATTTTACAGAGCAGGATCCGAGAAAATTAGACGTATTAAAGTAAATTAGAGCAAACAAAGCATCCTATAATCCCACAGCTCTTCCAGACTTTTTCATCAATACTAGACCAAATTAATCCCAACTGGAAATCAAAATTCATGTTTTGGGTGTTTGTGATGTTTCCTTTTTTAATCAGAAATAGTCTGGGGGTTAGTGTAAGTCACGGGATCGATGTGGCACTTGCAATACCACGTTTGAACACTGAGGAAAAATGTGTCACTGCTAAGCTCAAATCACCGGGGCTTCATTCCACAATGCACATGACAAAACTCAGAGACAACTCAGTAAGAAAGAATCAAACAAACAGTAAAGACTCTGAATAAAAATTATTGTTATTATTAATAATTGTTAATATCCTTAAGACAAGAAGCCTTTATTTTCGTAATAAAGTTTATAGTTTTATGTTTTACTCTGTGGAGTGGGAAATGTCTTTTTTTAATAAATGTTTAAATGTAGAAATGTTCTAATTTCCACATCAGGTTTTAGTAAAATACTGACTCACGTGACCTGACATTACGCGAGACTAAATCGCAGCTATGTTGAACATTTCAGCCGAGACGTGAGAGCCCCAGCAGAGATCTGCACCGTGCACAGCGGCTGCCTCCCATTGCAGAAACTCAAAATGCGTCTTGAGGCAGCCAGTCCACAGTGAGACCCAGCAGGATCCTGTACCTCCACACAAAGAGAGAGTTTTATTTCAATCCCAAGAAAATACAGCTACACTTCATCATCGGCCGCTGGTTCTTCCTCCACTGTTTCCTGATAAAGAAGGTAACAGAATCAACTGATTTAGCCCATACTCATGTCTTAAACTAAACATATTCAGTGTAAAGATGTGAACATCACTGAGTGCAATAAAGTAATATGAACCTTTAGTTGTAAATGTGTGTGTAAAGTGGTTCCTGAGCTCAGCTGTTGTTCGCACTTTGCCTTCACACTCAATCTCTTTCGAAAGAGGTAAAGGAGAAGCAGACGGGAGGCAGAGAACAAACAAAGAGACGACACCTGAAGCGAAATTCAGTGGAGCAGAGAGGCGGTGGAGGAGGAACAGGAGGTCATCCGTCAGAGAAAGGATCTGTGATTCTGCTGCAGCCAGAAGAAGGTACAGTACACACAGAGAGACGAGGATCGATGCACCAAAACCATCTTTGTGTGTTTGTTTTGGGATTGGCCTTTCTGATGTTGCCATGTCCCACTTTTATTAATAAACTGCCGTTAGTTTGTGTATGTTGTGAGACATTTGTGCCAGTTCGTGAATTTCTGCAAAACAGTGCGGGACAATGTCTGATATGATGAGTGCTGAGTTGTCATGTGATCTGATGACATCATTGGAAAAAGCTCCATGTGGGGGTTTGAGCATGGATTACATGTACAACTAATGCTACATCCACCCACAACCCACATACAATCATCTTCTAAATGATCAAACGCCAAACATTCCTTGCAATATGTTGGACTCACACTTTCCACACTGTGCTAAACATTTTTCTCTCTTCACCAATCGGTGGCAAGATGAGCGCGTGGTTCTTCACCAAACCTTTTTTGTGCTCGTGTCCTCCAGAGCCGCCTCCTCCTCCTGTAGGAGGGATGGGTGGTGTTGTGGGATGGAAGGGCCCAGGCAAACAGAGCTCCTTGGCCTTCTTACACCACCTCCATGATCCCTGTGAATCCAGTGAGACAAACAGAGGTGTGGTCAGAGGAGTTCTACCACTGGAGCTGAGAGGTAGGGGAAGCTGAACCACTGTGACTAAATATGGTACCCAATATATACTATAATATATACTATAAAAAGAGCCACTCCTTTTTTCCTCATCACCCCCAAATGAAGGTGATCGTCTTTAGTGACCATTGTGCCTGCGCTTCTATTCCAGAGGTGTCAAAAAGCACCACTTTGGCCAGTCCCTTTGCATTACACGCTTTAGATACTGATCACTAATCGAAACTCTGAGTTTTCAGTGCAATGAATTATAAACACTAGGGAGGTGGACAGTACAACAGGAAGCAAGACTTTTCCACAAAAGACCAGGGTTTGACTCTTGTGCGCCATGCGATTGTTTCACAGCGTGGCACGCATGGTCGCTATAGTAAAGAAGTACTTTTGCACCTTTGTTATTGTCACATTTTGTTTAATATGTAATCTTTCATCTAACTTAACGTTACCATGAAGTTGCTTTTCTGTGTATATAAAGTCAACATAAGGCGACGTTCCTGGAGCTTCCAATACTGAAGCCAAAGTGCAGCTGCAGTGTCAATACCAGACACCATTGCTCCCAGGGCAACAATTAGTGTCGCTCCTTGTGAGTCCAATAGTAATGCTGAAGACCACCTGTGTGTTACGCCAAAGGACGTACAAACCGGTTCAATTTGACGCCTTACGAGTTTTATTTATGAAGAACTGTGATTCCAACCAATAAGCACTTTTCTACTCTTTTCACCTTGTCTAAATTTCAGATATTCTTACATTTACTGTCATTAGCCAGTTCAGTAACCAGTTGTTTCTGTTGCCGTGCCTTGTCAGATTTCCAGAATAGAAAACCAGTAGGCAGCCTGATCGTGGGTCCTGATGGGGACATCATCCAACTGTCACTGTACGACAGCAGTCAGGGCCCGTCACAGGGTGATGGCTGCACAGAGCAGAAAGGTACACACACACACACACACACACACACACACACACACACACACACACACAAAAGGACTGAGGACTAAACACATATGAAAACATTCTTTTTGTCTGAGCTTTTGTCTCTCAGCTCTCCAGGTGCTGTCCTCAGAAGGAGAGGAGCTTCCCTGGGTCATTGTGCTTCAGCCTGAGCATACGAATACAGGTTTACACACACACACACACACACACACACACACACACACAATATATATACACACCGGTATTTATTGTAGCAGAGTTAACTGGTGTGCAACAATAGAATCATATCTAACATCATTCAGCCAGAGTCAAACTCAAGCTGTATTAAAAGCATGTTACAACAATGTGTGTGTGTGTGTGTGTGTGTGTGTGTGTGTGTGTGTGTGTGTGTGTGTCCAGTATCAAGTTTCCACTCCTGCACCTTCTTTAGCATTGTGTTTTTGTCTCTTCGGTCTTGAAATACCCTGTGTTAACTGCATATGTGTGCAGAGGGAGGGGTGGAGCTGAACACCCGAGCCTCCGTGGATGATACCCAACACCGTCAGTCTGTGCAGAAGGTGAGCTGGTGTTTCGCAAAAGTTTGAAAAGATGCATGAGCCAGGATGCAGAGGATAAAAATCAACCTACGTGTTTATTCGGATTTCCTTTACTTAACCATAAATGCTTCTATTAGCTGGTTTTGTGTGTTTTTGGCCTTTCAGGGAGCCGAAGGTCACGTGCCTGTTGGGCAGGTAGCAGCTGAGGAGCTGCACTTCAGCACCAAACAAGTCAGTTACAGCACAGATGTTTCTGTCAGTGCAGCTTCAATAACTTAATAAAAAACAACAGTATTTGTCTTTCAAAATGACAAGGAAAACTAATATGACACTGAGCATATACCATTACATTGCACTGTATCTCAAAGCTTTGTTCAAATCTAAATTTGAACAGGATTTCAGCTAATTAACTCTCACATGTTGAATTTGTTCACCTCCAACCAGCACTTCAATCCTCATCGACTTACTGACACTAATGCTCCCAGCATCCACACAGACTCAGGTACAACTTTGCGTACTATTAATCAATGATTACAATGACTTTTATTTTTACAAACCACCTAAAGTCTTTGTTGATCCAGTGACAAAGACAAAGAAGAAAAGAAAGAGTTCTAAGAGAGGGACCGAGACATGGAAGGAACATACAAAAGATGCCAAAAACAAAGTTAGGATGCCGCCACTGAGGGAGCGAGTAGCAAAAGGAAAAATGAGAGGAGGCAACACAGAGGAGGAGGAGGAGGAAGAGGAAGAGGAAGAGAACGAGGAAGAGGATGAGGATGAGGAACAGAATGGGGAGGAGGAAGATGATTACGAAGATGAAGATGAGGACCTGGGTAGCACAGGACACAGCAGTTATTTGTATGGCTCCAACCGATCAGGGTTTGTGCAGTTCTCTTTTATCTTAACACAACTTATAGGAAATAAGCTGTAATGAAATTTCTCAGAAATTTACACAGCTTCCTAAATATGAAGAACTTCTCCTAGTAGTTTTGATATTGGCCGTGTGTTCTAAGATATGTTCTTTCTAACATTAGATCCATAATAAACTTCTTGGCCCTTAAAGCCTTTCCTAAGGTGAAAAACTGGCTTTTTTCAGCAGAGGAAGAAATGGTAGAAAGTTTGTGAAGCACCACGCGTTAGTTTGTGCACAGATGAAGTTTGTGGTCGATCTCGTTACATCTTCTGTCCAATGCACTAATCTCATAATGCCAGAAATAAAGGTCATCACCACACTAACGAGCTTAAAGTAGACAAATGCACCAGAGCAGCAGTGATACGTGTTTCTGGCACAAGCAGCTGAAGGATCACACAAATGATTTCAGTGCTTTCACAGTGTTAATATAACACTGGACAAAGACAAAATTAACCAGCAGATTAAATAGTCCAAATGTAAGGACATAAATACAGAAATGAAAAGGCTGTTTCACAACAAGGTTCATGTTTTCAGACATGAGGCTACTTTTAAAGTACAGCTTATAATACAGAGATATTAGTAATAAATTCATGACCTAAAATTGTATTAACGATTAGACCGTGTTTAATCTGGCCTGGGCTTTCCACGGATGACTATACATCCAGTTATAGGAAGGCTACTTTTTTCAATTTACATTAATGTAAATAAATATGGGCACTGGCCGGGCCCTTGTCATGGGCGTAAAACTGTCCTCGTGCTCATCTTGCTTTTTTTTAGCATCTACTGTCTATTATTTAATAAATCATTATTAAATGTTTGCAGACAAAGCAGAAGATCATCTGTGAGTGAATAATTGTCCATATCCCTTTAAATACTGACTGTTAATTAAAGTTTCATCAGCTATTTGAAACCCAACTAGTCTGACTGTCCCATCAGGCAGAGGTCAGGGACTGGACTTCCTCAGGATAAAAGGTGTTTCGCTCCTGACGTTCCTGTCAGGATTTATTAATACTCAAGGACTGAATCCTGCAGTTTAGTTTTCTGTAACTTTCGTCTATTGGATGTGGACATCCACAGTGTCTCCCCTGTGGATATGTCTTGGTTGAAAAACTGGTTTCCATGCATCATGATTGTAAAGTCATTTTCTTTTCTTTAACAAAGACATGCTGACACTGGAAAAAGTTAAATGTTTTTCTGTTTGTTCAGGGAAATTTTCAGCCCAACTGACCCAACGATGAGACACACTGTGGACAAAAAGAAGAAAAACGCTAAGCGAAGAGCCACAGAGGAAGCTGCGATAACTGCAGGGTGAACTCTCAGTAGCAACACACTTTCATGAGATTCTAGTTTTTTGTTTTCTGAGCCTTTTGGTTTGTCTAACTACACAAACTACATCTTTTATTGATTTAGGAAACGAGCCGTGAAAAGTAAAGAACCAGATGGACACAACACAGTGAGGAAGACAGAGAAAAGACAAAAGCCAAGAATTGATGATGCTCAGTCAATCAGGACTGAGACAGATGAGGAGGAAGAGACGACTGGAGAAGCCGCCGGGACTCAGGACCAGTCTGCTCTGCCCTCTGTGGTGAGACAGAACCAACCCTGGCATTTGTCCTTTAACAAAGCTTTGACCGGTCAGGCTGACAAGAGCAAATCAGTCAAACACGGCATGCTGAGATGATTTAAGAGTATGAATTATAATTTACTCAGACATTTTAAATACAAGTAGCAGAAAGTCTCAGTATCTAACATAATGTTGTAGCCCTTACTTACACCTCATTGGAAACATGGTAATAGTCTCATAATATCTCTGTAATAATAAAGTAAGAGGGACGTAACATGTTTTTGTCATTTCAAAGTATCTATGGTGGATATGACATGCTAATGCAAAAGCCTTGTTTTAATTCCCTTATTACCCTGTTATTATGAGGGGTGGTAACTGCTGTCTCACGATCACTGTATTCCAGATGAAAAAGAAGAAGAACAAAATTAAGGACAGAGAAGGAAGGAGAGGAGAAATGAACATGAATGAGGACAGAGAAGATCCACGAGGAGGAAACACAGGACAGAAGGAGGCATCTTCACGGAGGAAGAGGAGAGGAAGACGCAAAGAGATATTAGCTGGTTAGACAACACATTTGGCTTGTTATTTACAAAAATTATGTTTGAAATACATTTGAGTTACACATTGCAGTACAAAGCAAATCAAAGGGAAGAAGCTTTACCTTTATTTGAAAAAACACTTGCTAAACATAAAGTAGAATATAGACATATCTATACATCTATATACAGTGTTCATATTATAAATATATAACATGTAGCAGAGTGATTTTTTTATCTTGTAACATCTTTTTTGCAATGTTTTTAATATAGTTTTTCAAATTTTGTTTCAAATTTATAAATAACTACTTAGATTTTCTTATTTCCAAACTTAAACATTTTTGTTTTAAAATTAATTAATGCCCACAAAGGTTTAATTAGAGTTTTTTGAACTATCCCATATAGCGAGTTGACACCAAAATGACACACACAACTTTTTCCCCTGAAACTGTCAAAAACATTGGATTACAACTGTCCAAACATAGTGATTTGGTTGGATTAGGCAGAGAGACTTCCGGTGTCCCTTTCCTTTGATTTTCTTTCAATATTTAATATTTGTTTCAATATAATATTTGTTAGGAAGTCCAGAGGATCCCATGGAAGACGAGGAGGAGGAGGAGGAGGAGAGTGACCCAGAAATGCAAAACGAGACTCAGAGAAAATCCACCCAAAGGGCTTCAGCAGCACAAAAACACAGTGACGACACGACAACAGAGGACGACACAGACACAGACTGTGTCTCCACCAATGATCAATACAGCAGCGTCCGCTCAGTGAGCTCACACAGGTCCACTGTTGCGTCGTCTCACTTCAATGCGAGGAGCTCGCGGAGGTCTGTCGCCTCTTCCTATGAGGGGGGTGTGTCAGCTAGTGTCGTGGGCCCCGCCGCGTCGCGTGGGCGCATGTCGTCTTGTTCGACTGTCATGATAACAGAGGAGCAGCTGATGTTGAACCCAAAGAAGCCGGAGGTTGGAAGGAAGCACACAGAAGACAAACTGACTGCATTCAGTCATAATTCTGGTCAGTTACAGTGTGTGTCTGGTTTAGTTTTCAGGGCCCACAAAGAGTCAGGGGGAGGAGGAGGCTGCACTTCTGCATCGGGCTCAGCGAGCAGAGAGAAGGAGGCTGCAGGATGAGAGGAAGAGGAGGGAGCAGGAGGAGCAAGAGAGGAAGATGCAGCAGAGGGAGCAAACACAAGAGAGGATGAAGAGTGAGCTCGAGGAAGAGAGGAGGAAGAGAGCCGAGGGCCTCAGGTCATCGCAAACACATGCCTACAGATTAGATTAATATTAACGTGGTCACGTCTCTGCAATAATTTATTTTCTCAATGTATCTTTCTTTCACATTTTTTGGAGCCTGTTTCCTTCTGCTCACTACAGTGGGCAGTTTAATTTCTACTGTTCAGCTTCCAAAGAAAACCGACTAACTGGAACCACATTTACGTTCCTCCTCCACCTCCAGACTGACGAAGCTTGCGGAAGAGGAGGAGAGGAGGCGGCGTGAGGAACAGGAGCAGGAGAGAGCGAGACTGGAACAGGCACAGAGGGAGAGAGAGAGGAGGAGGCAGGAGGAGAGGAGAAGGCAGATGGAGCAACTCCGTAGGCTGCGAGAGGTGGAGGAACAGAGGAGGAAAGGTGAGAGTGAGGAGCAAGTGAAGGAGGACGCAACAGCTCAAACAGAACTTATGAAACGTCACAGTGTTTTAAAAAGGTTTGAAGGCACGGCTGCAGTTTCATTGCAACGATTCTTTTGAAAAAAAAACTGAAGCTTTTGTCTTTGTTCTCTTCAGATAAACTGGAGCTTTTGCGGCTGGAGGAGGAGAAGCAGCAGGAGGAAGAGAGAAGGATGCTAGAGGAGATGGATGAGAGTGAGAGGATCGAGTATCTCTGCAGAAAGAAGCAGGAGCAAGAGGAAAGGAGGCTTAAAGAAGAGGAGCAGAGGAAGAGGGACGAAGAGGCTGCTGTGGAGGCCAGGCTGCAGGCCGAGCTGCTCAACAGGTACGTTCACCAAATACTGGGGCTTTTCTAAGCAACCTAAATTCAGACGATGCCAAAGCGTTAACTTATATTTCATCACACGAAGATGGTGTCGCCATTGTGTCTTTGTATTTTACTGTGCAGCGTGCTGAACGTGTTCCTCCCTGCAGGCAGGTGGCGCTGTTGCAGCAGCAGTTGTCCTTTAAAAGGGGCCTCGTGTTGGAAGCTGGAGGCCTGGAGAAAACCCAGGGTATCTCCAGACCGTGGATCTACTCCTATTTTGCTTTGTTACAGCTACTGGGTCCGAGTGCATGTAAAGCTGAGACCGTAACCCCCTGACCTCAAAAGAGCCTCTGTGTGACTGTAATAGTCTTTCCTTTAGGGAATGAGACAGTCACACCGTCAGTGATTCGGAATAGGTCACCCCCACCCCTGCTCCAAAACGTTTTACAGAGGTCACATTGTAAATCCTTTTAGCTTAAAGGTTTACACTGCCCTAAAAAGCAAACCTTCAATGGAGTTATAATAAACACTTTAAATTATTGTTTCTAACCTAAAAACAACAATCATGTAGCAATGAGATGCAGCAGTGCTCTGAACTGTATTACAAACGAGTCATACAGTGTACTGTACTCAGACCGGGCAATCAATCAGTCAATCAATCAGTCAATCAATCAGTCAATCAATCAGTCAATCAATCAATCAATCAGTCAATCAATCAGTGCTGTGGTCTGATTAAAGAGGGGGTCATGGGCACTGTGTGGGTACCGTAGTGCGACATTAGACTATACTACAGTGTAATATAGTACACGTGGTTCATTGGGGCATAGTAACAAAGTCAAGACTAAAGGGAAATTATATTTGAAGTAATTAAACGGATGCCTTGCACAACCTTGCAATTTAAAACATCATAAAAACACAGCAAAATGCATCACAATTAAGTGGCTGTTAAAACAGGTATTTTAGGTTGCAACAAACATCAAAAGGCTTAGTGAAGCTACAGTCTGCAAGATTTGCCCATTTCTAATTATGGTCCGTATCATCCATGTAACACTGGGTGATGTTTAAGCCTCCTTTGACACAAACTATCCAGCAGAGGAACTGCACTGCTGAACATTCTGAAGCGA
The DNA here is from genome assembly GCA_033026295.1 of Channa striata. Lineage (NCBI taxonomy): Eukaryota > Metazoa > Chordata > Actinopteri > Anabantiformes > Channidae > Channa > Channa striata. The sequence goes on along the minus strand of CM065177.1, from coordinate 22,876,447 downwards.
GGCCTGCCCTCTGACCTCAGAGACGTGGAGCAATTTTGGTTGTGTTTTTAGCATGATTATGGCTGTGCAAACAATGAGGCAAAGCCATATCGGACCAAGGAGGGAGGAGAGAGGAGTGATTCTGATGGTGTTAACTTTAAATTTCAAAAACGTTTAGTTACATGAACAGATTTTTATTACAGAGAGACAAAAACGTAAAATATAAAGACACAGCGAACTGCTTCTTCAAAATACAAAAAATAATTAATCCACAGTTTTTACTCTCAACAATGTATTGCAGGGACTGTGCTGGTTTTGTGTCTTGTAAAATCACTTGTATAAACACCACTTGTGTTTATACTGTATGTTTTAAAGTGGTAGGAAAATTAAAACCAGACATTTTAAATTGATTAAATTTAAATAATTGTTTGAAATATATTTATATAAAGTTGTTACTAGGGTTATGTCTAATGTAGGTCCAGGTCCCCATTTCTACTTTTGTAGGAAATAAAATAAATGTTCAAGACATAGACAATTAAATAGTGTTTTTTCTTTTTTTAATGTGTGTTCTGTAGACAGGCTCTGTGGTTAAATATCCGGTAAGTACCTCTTTCCTATGAATGGTACGGTTTTTGACACTCTCTCGCAGTCTACAGTACCTAGACATCCAATAGGGACAGTTTGAGATGTCAGTACACATTCAAAGCAGATGTTTCGTCTTTGCAGGGATGATTTTACACATCCAGAATGGATTTAATTTGCCTGTGTCAGTGAGGAACCTCTTTGAAGGTTTTGGTCGTGATTCCTTTGTTGCATTCCTTAGTGAACTGTCCTCTAGCCAGCTCGCGTGATTTCTTCAACGGGCTTGATTTTGTAAATGTGGGTGGTTTTAGTTTAAGACATAGAGCAGGTTGATAATCAACTGCCTGGTCAACAATTGGTTCCAATCCAACTGTCTTAGCAAGTATCTTTGCTTATGTTGCCCCTGGTGTGTGTACAGTATGTTCACTTGTACGTCATGTTTAATAAATGCATCAGCCGTATAACTCAACATTGTCAATGCCACTGAATTCAAAAGACATGCGGAATGCAATGCAAAAAAACAAACACTGTGTGCAGGACACGTCAATGGCTTTGTTCACGAGACGTCTTGAAAATACTTTGCATCTGTCCAATGGATGTTTTAATTTCATGTTTACTAGATGTCCCATAAAGGCATCAAAAGACATTCATTTCAAACTGAAACTTTAAGTCCAACACCAATACGTAGCTTAAAATATGAGGCACGAACTTAATATAAAAAAACTTTACATACATGACATGCATGATTTTATGTACATATTTCTTTATATAATATAAGTATAATATTTGCTGTTGCAGTCTTTTTAATAACACAACTTTTTAAAAACTTTTTTAATTTTTGACAACTTAAGACCATATATAAATGGATTTAGAAGAGGTTGAATGAGAAATAAATACAAGGATAAAATAATTAGCAACTCAAGTGGAATGAACGTCAAATCAAATCTTGGACTAATCAGGTTATAAAAACAAGAAAAGACAAAACTCATGATGGAAACTAAATGTGGAGTGCAGGTATCAAAAGCTTTTGTCTTTGTCTCTTTGGGAGCTTTTAAACACACAGACAAAATCTTTATATACGTGAATAAAATAAAAGAAAGAGGAGCAGTAACACCAAAACCAAGGCCACAAATCACATCATTAACATACGACAATATGTTGTTTGGGGAACAAGAAAGTTCAAGTACAAGATGATTTACACAACCACTTTGTCAATAACTGTCCCACAAAATCTAAGACGTATAATAAAAGACAATAAAACTCCAATCTCTACGAAAGAAACTATCCAGATAACAAGTATTACAATTTGTACTCTCCTCGTAGTTATAATGCTGTTGTAATGTAAAGGTTTACAAATACATACATATCTGTCATATGCCATTATTGCTAAAGTTCCGAAATTCTATATCTACATACGTCTGAATGTTAAATATTTGAATGAAGCAGAAAAGCAGAGAAATGTCATGTGTCTCTGATAAGATTTGTACCATCAAACAGGGCAACAAAGCTGTGCTGCCGTATATGTCATTAACAAACAAACTGCACAGGAATAGATACATGGGCTCATGGAGGTTTGGTTTCACATAGATAATGACAATAAGAGCTGTGTTGGCCAAAATAACCAAGACATATAATATCATAGTCAGCAGGAAATACAGGTACTTTAAGTGTCCTATGTCACCGTACATAGACAATACAAAAGACACAATCTCTGATGAGTTTTCCATTATCTCACTTTGAGATTATGTTGCAGAATATTGTTTAAATTGCTAGAAATAGTAGTTAAAAATAAAATAATTGGTAGAGGTTGTTACTAAAAGTAAATGCAAGCATGAATTTTGAATAATTACCAATAAAACCTTGAAATCTATGGAACTGACACAAGTAAAAAGTACATAGAGACGGTTGATACTTAGTTGTGATTTGAGTTTGGACTCACACTTCTCCCCCCTCCCCACTAAGTAACGACTGTAGCTGCTGAGCTTTATACTCCAAGCAGGAAATACACACGACACATGTGTCAAGAAGCATTTTCCTCAGATTCAGAAATTAGTCTATTCAGATACGAGCTAGTTGCCCTATCAGCCACTTCCAGTAATAAATAAGCTTACTGGACTTTATGTTTTAAAATGTGATTAAATCCAAATATTTTTTTTTATTTTGACTTTACTTAGTCGGGGTTTATTTGTTGAGAGGCCTCTTCTCTTTTTCAGGAACATCCCAATCACATTCATAAGGTTTAGCTCACTCAAACATGTCCTGCTCCTTTTCTTAAAGAGGGATTTCTTGGCTGCCCCCCTTCCACAAAAACATCCCAAATGAAGCTTCTCTGGAATTTGGAAGGGTCAATTTAGCATCTAGATAAACTTGCCAGATGATTTGACCCCGGTCCTTGCTGAACTTATCCGGTCTGAATCTGTGGACGCTTTTCCTGATTTTCCACTCCTGTGTTTGGCCCCAGAGAGTTCAAGACATGCTAAATGCGAGGAGATATTACATTAAAACTCGTCACTTCAGACTACACAAGCTGCTTTTTCGAACAATTTAGTTTTGTCTTTTAATATTGAGTCAATACCTTATATATTTTCTAGTTGTATTCTTTTTAAAGAGACTATAAAATTAATATGTTTGGTCATTATTCATAACATTTCTAAAACAACCATCCTAATCTTGTTGCAAAATGTAAGAGAAGTTAAAAATTATGCTGCTCTTAAAAATCTTTGCTTATTTATTTATTTTTAGATTTCACCAGTGTTTGGATACCTGACTAGGATTTTCATACCTGAAAATCATACTAATACTCTAACAAGTTTAGGGGAAATATGTTCTGCGCAGACTTAAAAAATAAAAAACATTAGTAAGTTAGAGTTATGTCAGCTGAAGAACAAAGCCTTAAAATAACACGTATTTGGTTATTGTGTTATATTTCTGAACCTACCATCTCCAGAAAAATAAAACCAAAAATACAGTACTACTACATGATTATGACTCAAAATATAAATCACAAATTACAAGTGAACTTTTAAAATACTTTCTATAACCAGAATTACCTGATATAATGTATGCGAATCTTTATAGTCTGTTATTTATGGTTGCAGTCTTTTTATTATCTTAAACTTTTTTAAATCATGTCTAATTTTTGTCAACTTGAGTCCATATATGAGTGGATTTAACATAGGTTGTATGAGAAACGCATACATTAATAAAATAATACGCAGTTCAAGAGGAACAATTGTCATATCAAACCTTTGACTGATAATGTTATAAAAACATGCAAAAACAAAACTCATGATTGAAACTAAATGTGGAATGCAGGTATCAAAAGCCTTTGTCTTTGTCTCTTTAGAAGCTTTTAAACACACAGACAAAATCTTTACATATGTGAATAAAATAAAAACAAGAGGAGCTGTAACACCAAGAACAAGGCCACAAATCACATCATTAACATATGACAACGATGTATTTAGTGAACAAGAAAGTTCAAGTACAAGATGATTTACACAACAGACTTTGTCAATAACTGTCCCACAAAATCTAAGACGAATAGTAAAAGACAACAAAACTCCAACCTGTATAAAAGAAACTATCCAGATAACAAGTATGACAATTTGTACTCTCCTCGTAGTTATAATGCTGTTGTAATGTAAAGGTTTACAAATACATACATATCTGTCATATGACATTATTGCTAAAGTTCGAAATTCTATATCTACATATGTCTGAATGTTAAATATTTGAATGAAGCAGAAAAGCAGAGAAATGTCATGTGTCTCTGATAAGATTTGTACCATCAAACAGGGCAACAAAGCTGTGCTGCCGTATATGTCATTAACAAACAAACTGCACAGGAATAGATACATGGGCTCATGGAGGTTTGGTTTCACATAGATAATGACAATAAGAGCTGTGTTGGCCAAAATAACCAAGACATATAATATCATAGTCAGCAGGAAATACAGGTACTTTAAGTGTCCTATGTCACCGTACATAGACAATACAAAAGACACAATCTCTGATGAATTTTCCATCATCTCACTTTGAGATTATGTCACTGAATAATTTAAAAATAGAAGTAACAGTTAAAAAATGAAATATTTGGTAGGGGTTGTTACTAAAAGTAAATGTAAGCATGAATTTAGAAAAATGAACAATAAAACTTTGAAAAACTATGGAACTGACACAAGTAAAAAGTACATAGAGACGGTTGATACTTGGTGATTATCTGCGTTTGGACTCACACTTCTCCCCCCTCCCCACTAAGAATAACGACTGTAGCTGCTGAGCTTTAAATACACATGACACACGTGTCAAGGAGCCTTTTTATCTGTTTCAGAAATTAATTTATTGCTGAACAGGTTTTCACATATGAGCCAGTTGCCCTTTCAGCCACTCTAGTGATTAATGAACTAACTGTGTTTTGTTAAATAAAAGCAAATAAATCATCTTTGTAAAGAAATGTTCAAATTGCAATAGCTTTTTATTTTGGCTTCATACAGAGTTTATTTAGCGAGAGGCTTCCTCTATAAAATCAATGTAATAACATGGGAACAGAGGGTAATAACACAAACACAAACGCACAAACAACCTAGAAGCCACAATTAGGAACATCTCGACGGCCAATATTATTGAGCAAAGATTGGAATATTACAGACCATTGTTTATCATTCATGTCAGCTTAACTACATAGTCTTGAGGCAACATACAAGTGGTTATTGTAACATATAAATTAGTAACTTCAGAACCCTTAACTACAGGAAAATGAAACCAAACCATTGCATGCGTATAGCTTCAAATATAAAGCACTAATTGCAAGTTAACATTTATTACTATATACTGCTATTCGACTATATTTATATCTATATTTCTTTATAAAATACATATTTTCAATCAAACTAAGGAAATTTTAAATTTCACACTGTAATATATTACCGTGATTTAACTAAAACCTTTTCAAAGTTTGTTTAATTTTTGAATAATTGATACATATAAAAAACTTTGTTGATTTTTGTATTTATTTGTTTATACGGTATATTATTCTGTATATAATTTCAGTCTTTTTAATAACACAACTTTTCAAAAATTTGTCTAATTTTTGACAACTTCAGTCCATATATCAGTGGGTTTAGCATAGGTTGTATAAGGAATATGTACAGTGACAAAATAACTGTCAATTCAAGCGGAACAAATGTCGTATCAAACCTTTGACTGATAATGTTATAAAAACATGCAAAAACTAAACTCATGATGGAAACTAAATGTGGAGTGCAGGTATCAAAAGCCTTTGTCTTTGTCTCTTTAGAAGCTTTTAAACTCACAGACAAAATCTTTACATACGTGAATAAAATAAAAACAAGAGGAGCAGTAACAATTAAAACAAGGCCAAAAATTACATCATTAAAATACGACAATATTGTTGGTTGGTGAACAAGAAAGTTCAAGTACAAGATGATTTACACAACAGACTTTGTCAATAAATGTCCCACAAAATCTAAGATGAATAGTAAAAGACAGTAAAACTTCCATTTTCTACAAAAGAAACTATCCAGATAACAAGTATGATAATTTGTACTCTCCTCGTGGTTATAATGTTGTTGTAATGTAAAGGTTTACAAATACATACATATCTGTCATATGCCATTATTGCTAAAGTTCGAAATTCTATATCTCCATATGTCTGAATGTTAAATATTTGAATGAAGCAGAAAAGCAGAGAAATGTCATGTGTCTCTGATAAGATTTGTACCATCAAACAGGGCAACAAAGCTGTGCTGCCGTATATGTCATTAACAAACAAACTGCACAGGAATAGATACATGGGCTCATGGAGGTTTGGTTTCACATAGATAATGACAATAAGAGCTGTGTTGGCCAAAATAACCGACACATATAAAATCATAGTCAGCAGGAAATACAGGTACTTCAAGTGTCCTATGTCACCGTACATAGACAATACAAAAGACACAATCTCTGATGAATTTTCCATCATCTCACTTTGAAAATATGTCACAGAATATTTTCAAAATGGCTAAAATATTGTAGCTAAAACATTAAATTTTTTGGTAGAGGCTGTTTTATACTGATAGCAAATGAAAGCATCAATTTTGAATAATTAACAATAAAACCTTGAAATCTATGGAACTGACACAAGTAGAAAGTACATAGAGACGGCTGATGCTTAGTTGTAATCTGAGTTTGGACTCACACTTCCCCCCCCTCCCAACTAAGACTAACTACTGTAGCTGCTGAGCTTTATACTCCAAGCAGGAAATACACAGGACACATGTGTCAAGAAGCATTTTCCTCAGATTCAGAAATTAGCCCCTTCCAGTGATAAATGACCTTACCACTAAAATATTTGGTTTAAACTAATTTTTTAAATTCAACAGCTTTTCATTTTGACTTTATACAGAGTTTATTCACTGAGAGGCCTCCTCTCTAATATCTATAGTAATCTATAATAATATAATAACATGGCAGCAGACGGTAGTAGTCTCATAATGACTAAAATATAGGAGGTAATATTTTGATAATAATATAACAGGGTTATGTCAATAATGAAAAATAAACGTTGTAATAATTGCTAAACTAATAACCAGGTAATAACTAAGATATGGCCATTATATTATATTAATTTGGAAATAAAACACAAAGATCTACAGTAATTACATGATAACAAATTATCTAAAATGGTGGCACCCTGTTCAACTGCATCGATAGTCAGCGTTCAGTAAGTTAGTATACGATCGTCAGCACTTGATGGAATTTTAATCATTTAGTGATTATAGCTTTGTAGACATGAGAGTGTTTGCATGAAGGACCCATGGGCTTAGAGTGCCGCGCACACACACAGCAGAAATAGCTGACTGCAGGCGGATGCACGGCTGTCGTGGTGCGTTAACAGATAAGCTAAAACCCCTACAGACCCCCTAAGCCCCTTCCATCCATCTTCCTTTCTAATATTCCTCCATGGAGAGCAAAATAGGTCATTTACATCCAGTCCATGGATGACGCCAGTGCCGTAATAACCATTACCACCTTTGCCAACAAAAAAAGAAATAAAAATTGACTGATGAAGTATGCAAAATGCTAAAGGAACGGAACTCAGCCTTTAAGTCTTGTGACGAGAAGGTACAGGAAACAGTGAGAGACAACTTGAACTATGCCATCAGACTAGCAAATCGTCCTCAGAGTTCAAAAAATCCAGGACTTTTTCCTTGACACTGCTAACACCACCAAATTATAGAAATGCACATGGGCTATCACAAATTACAGGATAGACTCTCCTGCATGTGATGATGACCCAGATCTCCTCAACAAACTTACTAGCTTCTTTGGGGGTTTGAAGAACTAAATTGCAGTTTTGCAGATAAAGCTGTTCCCTGCCGAGATGAAAATGGAGTCTAATGTGTGGAGGATTCTGAGGTGGGTCCCGGGCCCTGATAACATACCTGGGCAGGTGATCAGCTGGTTTATGTCCTAATGGACATTTTTGACACCTCACGGAATCAAGCCAACGGCTCACCGTGTTTCAAGACTGCTACCATCATCTCAGTGCCAAATAAACCTCAAATCACATCACTAATCAACTACTGGCTCATAACACCTACTCCCATTTTTATGAAGTGCTTTGAGAGGCTGGTAAAGAAGCAGATTATCTCCAGATACCTTCCCATGTTTGACCTGTCCAATTTGCCTACCAACCAAACCATGCCATCTCCTTTGCTCCTCATCTGAGCCTTGCACACCTGAAGGAGAAGAGCACTTACGTAGGGGTGATATTTCTTATACATCATTCCACAGCATCTGTTAGACAAACAGGGACATCTGGGCTTCAGCACCCTTGTGACCAACTAGCTGCTTGTCTTCCTTACTAAAAGACCTCAATCAGTGCTGGCAGGAAACCTCTAGTGTCATTACCTCCAGCATAGGCTCCCCTCAGGACTGTGTCCTGAGCCCGCTGGTGATCACTCTGATAGCACATGACTGCATCCCCAGGGCTGCCATCTGTGTGTGTTGTGGAGGCTGCAGTGGTCAGGACAGATGAGAAAATCAGCAGGACTTCTCTTCCCTCCAATTAGGACATGGCATCCAAACGCTAGGTGTGCTGAGCCAAAACTGTTCTAACCAGCAGTGAGAGCACGGACTGTTCTTATCCCTTGCATCTAGAAAGAGCATTGAATACAGGCCCACCGGGTTTGTAATAGCTTTTGTGTCAAGGTCATCAGGTTGCTGAACTCCAAATAAAAATATGTCTCTCATACTGGACTCCATGTTTGTTTTTATAGTGGATATCATGCTTCATGTACCACTTCTTATTTCAAATGAACAATTCTTTTCTGCACTACTGTAAAATTGCATTGGTCATTACACTTTACATTTGCATTTTTATAACATTTGTATAGTACTTATAGTATTTTCGCTGCTGTATATATTTAGAAACTTTAAAATACTTATATATTGTATATATATATATATATATATATTAAATATGTGTTGAGCCCTTGAGCCAATTTTGTTCCTCATAAATCTCACACAAATTGTCAAAACTGGCCCCCAAATTTCTTCTTCCATCACTCTCAGACCCAAACCCCCACAAGGTTCTGTAAATCCAGTTCAAAATGTTTCTCCATGCATGACTTCAGAATGGCCCTCCTTTCCAAGACTGTCACCAAGTTTGCAAACAATAAAATGATCTTTGGACTCATCTTGGGGAATAGGAGACAGCATACACCACTTCCTTGAACTGTGCCAGAGGACTTACAGAATATAAAGCCCTGTTCCCAAGGCAACTTGTTGTATAGTAAGTTGAGTTTCCTGTTTCTGACCGTGTAGAACAAAGTAATTCTACAGGCAATATCACCAACAACACTGTCAGAAATCGAGCCTCAAACCATGACCGACTCTCCACCTTGTTTTTACTGAATGCTGCAAGCGCTCAATGTAACACCTCTCTCCAACTCTGCTTTTAATCAATTATTAGTGATTGGGCCCGAAAATGTCAAACTTGGAATTATCAGTAACTAAGCAATCTTTGTTAGTGCGTCAACCATTTCTCCCTGTATTACTTCCCAAAGTAGCAGTTACTTGGCTGTAGTCCTTCCACAGAGGTCGTTCCTGATCAGGCTTCTTTGGATGGTGGAGGGACCAACTGGGCACCCAAATGACGCTGCCAGGCGCTGACCCAGTTTCAAAAAGTAATTCTGAGAAGCAGTTTACTTGATAATTACTTCCTATTTTTGTACCAAGAGAATTCAAAACGTGCAATGGGAGGTTATACTGGAAGCAGTTTCTTTATAAAATGTTTTGTTTGTTGTGTTATTTAAAGTCTAAGACTTTCGCACAATTCTATGTGAAGGTTAGGAAAATTGCAATTAAAAATCATGTTGCTTTAGAAGTGGTTGAGAAAAAGACTCACACTTGACAAACATCAAGTTACATCTGAAACTATTATTTACACAAACGACCTAAGCTATGATTAGGAACATTTTAGGACAATATCCTGAGCAAAGATTGGAAAATTCCAGACCACTGTTCATTTACACTCATGTCAGCTGAACTCAGATCCTCGAGGCAACATACAAGTTGTTATTGTAACATATTCAATGAGAAATGTCTGAGCTGTTAAATACTGAAAAAAACAAAAGCTTAAAACCAATGCATAAATTTAGTTTCAAATATTTCCATTTACTAGACCACTGAAATACTAATGCTTGTAATGCTAATAATCCTTTATATAAACAAATGCACAATATATATCTAATTCTATATACAATACGTTTTTGAATCAAACTAAGGAAATTAAATATTTTAACAGTGTGATAAGTTAGTGTTATTATTATATATGTATTAACTAAAGCCTTTTAAAAGCTTGTCTAATTTTTGACAACTTAAGACCATATATTATTGGATTTAGCAAAGGTTGTAAGAGAAAAGGATAAGTTAATAAAATAACTCGCGGTTCAAGCGGAATAAATGTCATATCAAATCTTTGAGTGATCAGGTTATAAAAAGATGCAAAAACAAAACTCATGATGGAAACTAAATGTGGAGTGCAGGTATCAAAAGCCTTTGTCTTTGTCTCTTTGGAAGCTTTTAAACACACAGACAAAATCTTTACATATGTGAATGAAATAAAAACAAGAGGAGCAGTAACACCAAGAACAAGGCCACAAATCACATCATTAACATATGACAATATGTTTGTTGGTGAACAAGAAAGTTCAAGAGCAAGATGATTTACACAACAGACTTTGTCAATAACTGTCCCACAAAATCTTAGACGAATAGTAAATGACAATAAAACTCCAACCTGTATAAAAGAAACTATCCAGATAACAAGTATGACAATTTGTACTCTCCTCGTGGTTATAATGCTGTTGTAATGTAAAGGTTTACAAATACACACATATCTGTCATATGCCATTATTGCTAAAGTCCGAAATTCAACATCTATGTATGTCTGAATGTTAAATATTTGAATGAAGCAGTAAAGCAGAGAAATGTCATGTGTCTCTGATAAGATTTGTACCATCAAACAGGGCAACAAAGCTGTGCTGCCGTATATGTCATTAACAAACAAACTGCACAGGAATAGATACATGGGCTCATGGAGGTTTGGTTTCACATAGATAATGACAATAAGAGCTGTGTTGGCCAAAATAACCGAGACATATAATATCATAGTCAGCAGGAAATACAGGTACTTCAAGTGTCCTATGTCACCATACATAGACAATACAAAAGACACAATCTCTGATGAATTTTCCATAATCAACCATTAAGTATAAATAACTGATGACTATGGAAATCACTGAAACACAACTGTCAAAATGCAATATTTTTTTCTATACTTTGCTCTGAGAGCATGTATTGAGAAACATGGACAGTATAAAACACTTATACCATTATTTAAGTTGACAGTAAATAGTGAATTATACCACGAATCTGATTTGATAGTCAGTTATAATAAACAACATACTCTATCCATCCCTACTGAGACATCAGAACCAGCTGCTGAGCTTTATACTCCTGTTCCTGCAGGCAACAGAACAAGTACCCAGTGAATCAAAATCATATAATTTGAATTCACTGTCAAGTACGTTATCTCATACAAGGAATTTGTATTGATGATGTGATGAAAAATAAGTTATTATATACAATGAAGAAATTGAAAAACTCTTGAACCAAAAACCTCTAATTATTTGGAAGAACAGATCAGCACTTTTCTTGCACATGCACATAAAAAGTGCCTAATTTAGTACTTACATTTTTGAGGCATGTGGTAATACCAATGATATTAGCATAAAACATAGATGTAAAACTGTAGTTTCCATCTGACACATTAACTTAGTCTGGCTCTCTTGTGGGTTCCCTGGCTTCGCATTGATGATCCTGAATAAATCGTAAAGTGAATTTTCAACTAGCTACATAAGTAATTAATGAAACCACAGACTTGTTAGTTAATACTTAGTTGTAATATGAGTATGGACAGATAGAATGATCAGGCAGTATTTCCCACCTTCCCATTAAGAAAACTAATGTAGCTCCTGAGTTTTATACCCCAAGCAGGAAATACACATGACACGCATCCTAAGCAGCTTTTTTATAAGAATCAGAATTCTTTTTATTGTCGTATTTTTTCACATACAAACTAATTACTTTTCCAGTGATAAAATCTTACAAAAGATTTTTATCTTATAAAAATGTGATCAAATCGGGGTTGCAAACAAATTTTTAAGTTTAATAACTTTTTATTATGAGCTTATTTATTAGCCAACATTAACTACTTAATAATCTTAATAGTAACATAACATTTTTTGTAAAATAAAACTATTATGTTACAACGCGTTAAACCACTCATATACCCTTTGTTTGGCGTTAATGTTAACTGCCACTTCACATAACTGGCTGATGCAACCACGTGAGAAACTCATAACACCATTATTTCCCCCCATATATGTACATACAATTAGTAAAAAAAGTTAAGTTAATAAATATGCCTAAATCTTTACATTGAACTCAAATATTTGTAGGATTTGTAACTGTCTTCTTTTTTTTTTTTTTTGGTTAGGTAAGGTGATCCTTAGGTGGCTAAGATATAAAATATTTATTATTAACAAGACCCATATTCCGCTTTGGTCATGTGACACTCAACATATACCCTTTTGGGATAGTGTTTTGTGGTCATTGGAAATAAAGGTAAAACAGATTGATCACCTACTGCTGTGTTAACCGTTCAATCGCCAGCTGCTCTGTCCAATTCAGTTCAATTCAAATCAATTTCATCAAATTAAATTCAGTTCAGTTCAATTCAGTTGAACTTTATTTATACAGTGCCTATTCACAACAAAGTCATCTCAAGGCACTTTACATGATAAAGTCAATGCTATACAAGTATGTCTGGATTGAAAGACACACAGCTCCAAAGCCGGGGACACCTGAAGACAGGGACAGAGAGAGGGACACAGAGAGGGAGAAGCACAACTACGTTCTCCCGTAGAAGACACAGAGTTAATGTCATACAGTGGTGACATATTAATGTGGGGTTAGAAAAAAGAAAAGTGTCTCAGTGCATCAGGGGTTGGTCCCCCAGCAGTCTAAGTCTATAGCAGCAGGACTATAACCAACTATAAGGTTTTGAGCCTCGTCTTAAAAGTAGAGAGGGTGTCTGCTTCCCTAATCTGGACTGGAAGCTGGTTCCACAGGAGAGGAGCCTGATAGCTAAAGGCTCTGCCTCCCATTCTACTTTTGGAAATTCTGGGAACCATAAGTAGGCCTGCTTTCTGAGACCGAAGTGGTCTATTAGGATGACATGATACTAGGAGATCTTTTAGGTAGGATGGAGTTTGACTGTTTAGAGCTTTATAGGTAAGAAGAATGGTTTTAAATTCTATTCTACATTTAATGGGAAGCCAATCGAGAGAAGCAAATGTAGGTGAAATATGATCTCTCTTACCAATCCCAGTCAGTAATCTTGGAGATTGTGGACAGTTGTAATGTGTCACAAACTACAAAGCCCCAGCAGATTACTGACATGCTGAGGAGCGAAACAACTTGCCTGGTTTAAGGACAGCAGCACCTGCAACAGCCCCTGATCCCCAACCCACTACAAACACCCAATTATTGCACTGGGGGAACATTAGATGAGGCATGTGTCCAGGTCAGTGACTCAAAGGATTGAGGTTGTTGAAGCATTTTATTCAACAACCACTCAGACAGTCCTGCATCATGGTGTGGTATTCAGGCTGCTTTGCTGCAGAAAAAAAGAGGACTGAAGACACAGTCCCTTTGCATGACTATAAAAAAATCACAGAGGTAAGGTCTTCACCCAGGACACCACCACTTTTAACCTCAGACAAATGTTACACAAGCCAAACCAGACAAGACAGTTTTTCCCCAGTACGACAGCCTCACTGAACAAACTAGTCAGTTTCATTGCATTTCACAATTTTTACATCAATGAGTTGTGCAATTTTTAAGTATTTCTATTTGTTTGACTCATTTATTGCACCTGTTTAATTACTCGTACCATAAATGGTGAACTGTAGGTTTCTATGTTGAATATACACACCATAAAACCATTTTCAAGTTGTATTTTAGTTGAGAATGTCAAATAAATATATATTTGTTCACCACAGCATTACTGGAGCAAAAAGTCTTTTGCACAGTACTATGGAAAGATTAAGAGGAGTTAAAAATGATATTGCTCTTTTAATCTTTGCTTTGCATTTAGTTTGGATTTGAACAGTGTTTAAGTCTGATTTTATAATTAAGACTCACATTCGACAAAGATTAAGTTAAAGCTGAAACTATCATTTGAACTACCGTATTTTCCGGACTATAAGCCACTGCTTTTTTCCGACGTTTTGAACCATGCGGCTTTTACAGAGACGCGGCTTTTCTATGAATTTTTCTGCAGCCCTCAGATGGGCGCTGTAGATGGAAGTCAGTGCAAACAAAAAAGCGCCAGTTTTTATTCTTAGCGCATGCAACCCAAGACGCACAACAGCAAACATCAGCACTTTTACTGCCGTGTTACAGGCACCATTCAGGTTCAGGTGTATGAATAAACACTTATGGTACAAAATCTTTCTATGTAAATATCTTATTTCTCAGCCTGGATATTGGCGGCTTATAGTCCGATGCACTTTGTATGTGACAAAATATATATTTCTTTTAAATTTTAGCGGGTGCTGCTTAAATTTAGGTGCGCTCTATAGTCCAGAATTTACGGTAACTACCTACAAGCTTCCATTAGCAACATCTCATGGTCAATATCCTGAGCAAAAATTTAACAATTACAAACCATTATTCATTTACAGTCATGTCAGGTGAACTACAAAAACTTTAATGCAACATTCAAGTGGTTATTGTAACTTATTAAAATTTGTAATTTCAGAACCGTTTTCTACAGAAAAATTAAACCAAACGTTACAACCAATGTATGAATATAACTTCAAATATAAAGAAAAAACTTCATGTGGACATACCACTACATTACAAATGCTTCATATAAACAAATGCACAATAAATATGTATTTGTGTATGCAATTTTTTCAATCAAAGTAAGGAAATCTGATATTTTCACAGTGTGACAAATTACAGTGTTTTTATTAACTAAAACCTTTTAAAAGCTTGTCTTATTGTTGACAACTTAAGACCATATATAAGTGGATTTAGCAAAGGTTGTATCAGAAATGGATAAGTTAATAAAATAACTCGCAATTCAAGTGCAACAAATGCTATATCAAATCTTTGACTGATCAGGTTATAAAAACATGCAAAAACAAAACTCATGATGGAAACTAAATGTGGAGTGCAGGTATCAAAAGCCTTTGTCTTTGTCTCTTTGGAAGCTTTTAAACACACGGAAAAAATCTTTACATATGTGAATAAAATAACACCTAGAGGAGCAGTAACACCAAAAACAAGATCGAAGACAACATCATTAACATATGACAATATGTTTGTTGGTGAACAAGAAAGTTCAAGTACAAGATGATTTACACAACAGACTGTGTCAATAACTGTCCCACAAAATCTTAGACGAATAGTAAAAGACAATAAAACTCCAAACTCTACAAAAGAAAGTATCCAGATAACAAGTATGACAACTTGTACTCTCCTCGTGGTTATAATGCTGTTGTAATGTAAAGGTTTACAAATACATACATATCTGTCATATGCCATTATTGCTAAAGTTTGAAATTCTAAAATAACATACGTCTGAATGTTAAATATTTGAATGAAGCAGAAAAGCAGAGAAATGTCATGTGTCTCTGATAAGATTTGTACCATCAAACAGGGCAACAAAGCTGTGCTGCCGTATATGTCATTAACAAACAAACTGCACAGGAATAGATACATGGGCTCATGGAGGTTTGGTTTCACATAGATAATGACAATAAGAGCTGTGTTGGCCAAAATAACCGAGACATATAATATCATAGTCAGCAGGAAATACAGGTACTTCAAGTGTCCTATGTCACCATACATAGACAATACAAAAGACACAATCTCTGATGAATTTTCCATCATCACACCTTTTTGAAAATAATGAAAAATGACAGTTCAACATCAATATTTTTTGTATATATGTTGTTCTATGATAAAAGTAAACCCAAGCCAGAATTTTGAAAAAGAAAGAATAAACCATTAAAAATCTATCATACTAAAATAGCCAGCAAGAAGTACATTAATGACAACAGAGATTGTTTATATATATATATATAATTATAATTACATAAATAATGCACTTTCATTATTGCTGATACTTAGATACTTTTTTGACTTTTCCATGATCAAAAACAAAACATTTCTGGGCATAAAGTTAAGAAATTACCGAACAATAGCAGTTAAAACAAAATGTTTAGGTTGGTCTACACAACAAATGTACTATAGGAGCATGAGCAGCCTGAAAAGTGTGAATAAACTTCTTCCCTCCCTACTGAGACACTCAGAACCAGCTGCTGAGCTTTATACTGCTGTTCCTGTTGACAAACGCACATGACAAACAGGCCAAGTAACCAATGAACCAGAATCATATAGTTGGCATTAATTGTCAAATACAATATCTCATACAAGTTTTTTTTTTTGTAATGTTATTGAAAACTTGTTGTTATACATATTGAATTAATTGCAAAAAATGTGAAACAAAAAAACTCTAATTATTTGGAAGTACAGACGTGCACATGCACGTAAAAAGTGCCTGATTTAGTACTTACATTTGGTAATAAACTGAGAATCAGTTTCCTGGTGTTTTGTCCCAAGAGAGTTCAAGACATGCTAAGTGCAATGGGAGGTTTTAGTAAATGTTTGTCGTTTTAGCCAGTAGAAGCTGTTTTTCTAACATTTTTTTGTTTAGTTTTTTTTTTTTTTGTCATCATATTCCCTATCTTATTTTCTAGTTGTGTTCTAAGAAAGAGAATATGAAATAAATAAATTGAGTCCTCATAACATTGCTAAGGCAACAAATAATGACCTTTTCACAGTATTATGCAAAGGTTAAGAACATTAATGCTAAAAATCATGTAGCTCTTGTTATCTTTGCTTTGCTTTTAGGTTTAGATTTCATTAGTTTTCAAATCTGGCTTAATAATTGAGAACAACAATTACACTTGACGATGATCAAGTTAAAGCTGAAACTATGCTTTGCACAATCAACCTAGAAGCTATGATTAGGAGCATTACATGGCCAATATTTTTGACAAAGTTTAAAAATTACATAACCTTCATTTACAGTCATGTCTTCTGCATTACAAAGTCTTGAGGCCACATACAAGTGGTTATAAAAAGTACTAAATTATTATTTCACACCCCTAACCAAAGAGAAACCAAACCAAACCTTACAACAACTGTGTAAATTTGTGCTTCAAATCTGAAAATCAAATTCCATTTGAAGACTTAATAGACCACTGCATTACTATTGCTACTTTATATACCCAAATGCACATTATATACGTATTTCTTAACACAATATATTTGGAATAAAACTAAGGGAAGTAAAAATCATGTTGTATCTACAGTAATTTGTCACATTGTAGATACAGTGTGACAAATTACAGTGTTTGAATTAACTAAA
>CM065177.1:22119353-22216004 GCA_033026295.1 Channa striata | reverse complement strand
TCCCTACATCAACATACAGATGGAACGTGCCCAATGTTCTTCCATAACATTATGACCACCTGTGCAATTTACTGCAATGCTATACAGCGGCTCTGCCATGAATTCAACTTTTACAAGTTTATAATTTAGGCTGGTTTGACAATAGACATTGGACATTTTTCCCATCAAACATTACTGTTCCCACAGTGCATTAGCGGCCCTTGATTAGAAGTTTAGATTTAGTTGTCAAAATGATTCTAAAGGATGATAGTAAATGTTTTAATATGGTGTGACATTATCAAGTCAACTGTAGATTAATGTTAGTGAAGTGATTCAGACAGTCTTGTGCACGTCTCTTTCAGCACACACTGCCAATGAGCATGAATTTAAAAAAAATGAAAAGAGAAAAACTACAGCAACATTTGCTTTATTGATACACCCATGGGCCCATTTTATATGTAAAACAGGAATGACACAAGAAGGTTTTTCACACCCAAGATAACAACCCCATCCCTTGCATGTGGCCCACTGTATCTAATTTTGTACAGTGTTTGTACAATTGATGTAAAGTTTGTGGTTTTCTGCTTCACAGACAGCAGAGGGTGTAGTCTGCTTGAAAATCTTTTCATTTTTGTAGCTGGGTTGTCAGTGTAGTACAGTAATATCACAAGTGTGAAGAGTCTGAACTAACTGCTTCAGTCGTCTATTAGATTAGATTACATTCAACTTGTCATTACACATGTACAAGTACAAGGCAACGAAATGCAGTTTGATCAACGTTGATCTTGCTCAATGCCGTGTAGATCTCTGTGGAGGTGAGTATGATAGGTGAGTGGTTGGTTGAAGGAGTGATTCTGGTGGCAGGTTCTATGTTGTCTCCTTCAAAGCGAGCATAAAAGTCATTAAGCTGGTTAAGGAAGGAGACTTTTGTGCCTGGGAGGGTAGAGTGGCTGTGTTTGTAGTCCGTAATGGCCTGGATGCCCTGCCACATGCGTCAAGGGTCAGAGTTGGAAAAGTGGTCCTCTAGCTTTAGCTTGTAACAGTGCTTGGCCTTTTTGATGCCTCTCTTCAGATTTGCCCTGGAAGTGCTGTAGGCTTGTGCATCACCTGATCTGTAGGCAGCGTTGCATGCCTTCAGCAGGAGGTGCACCTCCTTGTTCAATCATGGCTTCTGATTTGGGTATGTGGTGATCTATTATTGTACACTGCTAAAAGAAATTTAAGGAACACTTTGAAAACACATCAGAATTTAATGGGGAAAGAATCCTGCTCAATATCCATACTGATATGAACTGGATCATGTGTTAGAAACTAAAGAATGCCACATCATTTGATGGAAATAAAAAGCATCAATCTACAGAGGGCTGGATTCAAAGACACCTTGGAAATCAAAGTGAAAAAATGTTGCAGCAGGTTAGTCCATGTTGCAGAAATTTCATTGCATCAACTCAGATCCCCCACATGCTTATATGCATGACCAGGAGGAACCCAGGACCATTGTCAGGCCTGTAGAGGTCTGTGCATCCCTCCATGGATATGCCTCCCCAGACCATCACTGACCCTCCACCAAATCGGTCATGCTGAATGATGTTGCAGGCAACGTAACTTTCTCCACGGCTTCTCTGGACCCTTTCACGTCTGTCATATGTGCTCAGGGAGAACCTGCTCTCATCTGTAAAAAGCACAGGGCACCAGTGGGGGACCTGCCAACTCTGGTGTTCTTTGGCTCCAGGATCCAGGAATCGCCTCATGCTACCAGTAATGACACTGACCCTACCAAAATGCAAAACTAGTGAAAAACATCCAGAAAAGATGGGGAGGGATAAAATGTCAGAGGTCTCCACCTGAAAAAACATTGCTGTTTTAGGGTTCATCTCATTGTTGCCCCTCTAGTGCACCTGTAAATTTCATTAACACCAAACCAGCTGAATGTGATTAACAATACCCTCTGCTGCTTATCTGACCAGATCAACAGCCAAGAAGTTTAACGGACTTGATGCTTTACTCCGATTAAAAAGTGTTCCTCTAAATATTTTGAGCTGTTTATTCTGGTGTGTCTTCTAATGACAATGCTTTTTATTGTCAACCACAAAAACAGCCAGTTCCCCTAAAGTCCAGCAGAGTCATCAGCCTTGGATTCTCATTTTCATAAGTCAAAATTACAGTCACTGTGAGTTTCAGTATTGTCAAACATTGTCATTTAGTTTTACAAATGCTACTATTCAAGTTTCATGATTTTAAATTTTCGTCTATGGCATTTTAAAATGTAAAAATTGAATTGTTTCCAGAATAGGTTGTTTTGACTAAAAGGACAAAGTCTAGCAGGAAAATTGCATGTAGCTGTTCAGCACCAAACAAACAGCAACTTCACCTCCATTCATCCTATGACATCATGATAAAACTAGGCAAAGAGGAAAATCCACACGTGAGCTTTTTAGCACATGGAACTTAAATTATAGCCATTAGTTTATTATAAAGTTGGGAAAAACAGTCAATCGAATTTGGATAAATAGTAAGTAAATTAATGTCGATTCCACCCTGAAATCCAACCAGATTGAGCTTCTCCAGGACTGTAAGAACAAAGTGTCTTCTCCGAGTGAAGAGAGAGACCAGCTGACTGTCAGACTCAATGAAACAACTGAATGAGTCCAAACAGTGTAGGATCACTATGGAGAACATAACATAGAGAATGCATAAGTTAGTACTATAGATTCTACAAGCCAAGACTGAGTCCGAGGACGTGAACAGGATCTGACAAATTTGTCTTTTTATCAAAAGAAAAACATTGATGTCTAATGTCGTAGTCATGAACACTGACTACTTGTAAACTAACCTCGTCCCGATTAAGCATATTTTTTAATTGAACTATATATTGATCCCAAAGGTTGTATCATTGGCAAAACATTTTAAGAACTTGCATGATTTACTTGAATCATTTACATACAATATAAACAATGGTCCCAACACTGATCCCTGGGGAACCCCACAAGTGATCCCTGTAGCTCAGACGCCACACCAGCCTGCCTATGTTCTCAAATGCCCACATTTTTACCAAAATCACAATATCTTTTTCCCTCTGGAGAGTTACCAATTATTTATTTTTATAATTTATTTCAAGCTTTATCTTATTTTTTAATTTATTTTGCTTTGTGCAACAGCAGAATACTTTAGGTGTGACATTATTGCAAGCATGAAACTGATCTAATCAGGGAAGTAATTTTGTGGTTTTATGTGATAACAGGAACTGTTATCAGGTATTTCTCTCACTTCTTACTTCCTCAAAACCTCAGAGTAACTTTTGAAACCAACTAGAAATATTTCCTTTAACTGTAGGGCCGGCATTAGGTCATAGACATCAATGGAAGGTGTCTATGCCAATGTTAAATACGACAAGTCTAGTGACTTAGCATTTTCAAGAAATCAGAGAGGTAAGAATGGTTAGTCACAAATGCTGCGGGTGATGGACTGAGCTGTGTTATTATCTGGTATTACTGTTCACTGATAGTAAATGTTGTTCATGTCTCTATTCAGGACAGAGGAGCAAAGAGAGGAGATTTTATGGAGCCATTGTTCTCTGTCTGGTTCTGCTGAACATTTTCCAGCTGGCTGGGTTAATCACCCTTGGTGTCCACTGTGAGTCTGGTTCACATACTAAAGTCACATTGATCCATGACGCATTCTTCTACTTTAAATCACACATACGCAGCAGTGTGATATTTTCTAAAGTTGTACTGATGTTTTCAAGAAGCAGCTCTTCTCATATTAGTAGATCACAAGCCTTTATTTGTCTTATGGTTGTCCTTCATAATTATGTGGCAAAATAATGACGTTTGCACTCCTGAGACATAGAGTAACTCAGGGGACTCCAACCCTTCTCCAAAGAGTCAGTTGTTCTTGTTCCCATAACTTCATTTTCTTTGGTTGTGTTTTGATTTGTGGACCTGTTCCAATGAAAAACCGCTGTCATAACAGGTTTTTGCTTCAATTTTGGGATGGAGAAAATTCAGATTCAGCATATAGTTGGAACAGATCTTGGAGTCCTAGAGCAAAACTAGAAACTATTTTAAATATATTAATAAAATATATTTAGCGATTATTACTGTGAATGTGTAACATTTTCTGTTTTAGAAACATTTATCCTAAATCTATTTCAGGCCGTGATTCATCCCATTGTTTAGCTGCAGAGCTCTCCGCTGTCAAAGCCAATCTGACTGAGTGTTTGAACGTCAGTGATCATGGAGTTTCCTCTATAACTGTGGAGAGAGACCTGCTGAATGCCCGCCTCATCACAAAGACTGAAGAGCTGAACAGGCTTCAGAGTTGCCCAAACAAAGTGAGTGAATTTAGTAAAATCCCAACAGAGCCGTCAGTTACTTTATCAGATGAGACACAGGCATAAATGATAGTTTGTTATCTAGCTAGATACCCAAATACTTGTATAATTTTTTATGACTTTTCCTATAGTATCGCTTTCTTTAGTTTGTATTCCAGGATGGTCGATGTCAGCGGAGCGAGCTCTGGTAAAGGTCACGTTTGTTCTTGGTAACATTAAGGACCAACTATTATTATTCAGTGATGACTGGAGCTGTTCAAAACCAGACTGAAGCTCATTAACAGCCTAGGACAGAGAGGGAGTGATTGAGTAAATGACTGTGTCGTCTGCGTAAAGGTGGATTTTTACACTGTTCAGGTTTCTCCCATTATCATTAAAACAAAGGAAAATAAGACAGGAGCCAAAACAGAACCTTGAGGGACCCCATTAGAAATTGTCTCAAAATCTGACTGATGTCCCTCTCAGGAACACATCGGGTCCTGAACGGGCAATTTAGACATGTCAATACATGTCAGTTTTATAGGGGCCTGATGTCAAATAGCCTCATTAGCTGTGAGATAATTCTCAACAAACTTTTCCAGTATAGTTACGGTCGATTGATGATGGTCATTTTGTCATGTTGTAGATCACGACTTATTCGATTCATTGTACTTTGCATAACACGTGCACTAACTTTACGCGCAGGACATGGACTGAAAACATACTGTAACCTCTCAAACAGAAGATCTGTCCTCTTCTTGAATCTCTCTACTTGGATCATATCTTACAGAGAAAACGTGTCAGAGAGGATGGAGGATCTTTAGCTGTTCCTGTTACTTCATCTCTAGTGTTTCTGGTTCCTGGGAAACAGGCAGAGACGACTGCAGAGCCAAAGGAGCAGATCTGGTGGTTATAGACAGTGATGAAGAGCAGGTAGAGAATGTGTGTATGTGTGTGTGTGTGTGTTTGTATGTGTGTGTTTAAATTAACTTTAATAAAAACAATGTTCCCATATAGATCCAGGTGATTTTTACACTCATATTTCTTATTGTGACGTGTCATAGTAAAGTGTGATGCAGTTTTTCTATGTTGAACAGACGTTTGTCTCTGGATTAACTCAGCAATCAGCTTGGATTGGTTTGAATGACAGAGAACGTGAGGGGACCTGGAAACGGATAGATGACAGTCCACTGATTAAGACGTAAGTCTCCACTATGATTGAAATCTGTCATTACTGTTTAAAAATGTAGCTGTAAATTACAAGAATGAATTTGTTTTTAATTGAATTTGAATTTCCTCATAGTGAGGGAAGTTAGAATAAACCAAACGGTCGACATTACTGCACAGAGCTGCAGTCACCCCAAGACGTTTTTATCATAGGTAGTCATTTGATGTTGGTACAGAACATCTTTTTGTTCTCTGACCTTCTAGGCACTGGGCAAAAAATCAGCCTGATAATGGAGGTGGAGACCCACAGTGGGGTGAGGAGGACTGCGCACATGTCAGAAATTATGAAAACACTCTTTGGAGTGATCTGTCATGTTCAGCGTCTCTGCATTGGATCTGTGAAAAAATACCATAAGACCTCTGTGTAATTAAACCCTTCATATATTCTTTATGAAATCACAATAAATGAGAATGCCTAAAATATATTAATCAATGAGTGATGGTTGTTCTTCTGTGACTGGTTGAAACCAAAACCTTTAAAAGTGAATTTCTCTGTACTGACGGTACTGTTCACTGTGTCTGTGTTAAAGGAGGCATCAACAACACATCTTCACATTAGGACACATTTGGGATTTTTACAACATGTAGAAATAAAGTACCACACTAGCTATTTAACAAATAATGCAATAATGTATTTCATTCTCATGCAACAGCTCTGGTTGGTAAATGCCATGTTACGGTCAATTAAATGAAAGCAATTATTTGTAGGATGGATTTACTGCAGGCAAATAGTTTCTCCTGTTTGTCACAATTAGGCCCTTTGTGATGTTCGCCATCTAATAGGCTGTTTATGCTGATGGCATATGCAACAGAATAATCCTACTAATCCTCGTTGGCATGGTGGGCTGCCATTCTTGCACCAATTTAGGGGAAACACTGGACTTGTGAATGAAAAATACTCTGTAGCATTTCTCAGAGTTTTCTAATGTGTCCTCTGTTTTGAAGTCAATGCTAAAGTTATGTCTTTCACTTCTTTTGGAGAGGCTCAGTGTATTTTCCACCAACCTGTACCTGTCATAGAGTGAACGGCCGATAAACTATTTGGGAAAACATGCCAAGACTTTACTGTAAGACTATGGCATCGTACTGCCCCTCTGTTAGGTGTTCTTGATGTCCTTAACAGTTTGACCTAAATGACCTCCTTCACTTCTCTTTCAAACTATTTGTCTTCTGTCGCCAGAACGTGGACGTTGTTGTCTTCAGAGTAGCATCTTTTGTCTTTCTGATGAAGCTGGATGCTGAATCAAAATTTCCCCAAATGTTCAAGTCATCTTTGAGTTACTTTGCAATAATTTTTTTTTTGTTCTTAGCTTTTCTTCTACCAAGCAGCTGTGCAGCAGCTGCTACATTGAAGAGAATTTCCCTCTCAGCAGCACTTTTGTGCTATTTTTATTAAACCTGCTAATAAAAGATCAATAAATTATCATTATGGTTATGTCGCTTGGCTCAGTAAGTTGATGTCTCTATATTTTGACAATGAATTTAAATGAAAATTGTGATAGATATCAGAAAAAACACAATTCACTATTTGCACATGCAAACAAGAGCGATGCAAGTCATTAACGACTTAACATTTAACACTTAGATATGGAGGTAAGGAAAGCGCTAACACGTGCAATTGAAATCTGAAGTTTTAAGTGAAAAACTGACGTTTGAAAACATTTTAAACATTAGTATCTGCTGTGACTGCCTTTACACAGAATTCTAAAAACTCAGTTTCAGTGCCGGAGATTATTTTTGTGCAGGCTATTTCTGCCACCTCTGAAACTCATGAACTTCCTCAGAAGTTGAAAAAGGGAAATTAGAAGCATTGGAAGAATGAATAATCATTCACTTATACTGCAGTGTGAGCTGCAGAGTTGAACCTTTAGGACGTACGTGGCATTCTTGGAAGTGATGGAGGAAATTTATATGAATGTTGAACCTGAAAAACCTCAAAACCTGAGACCTTCAGCGAATGGGACAGGTCTGTTTGTTTGGTCTGAATCAGTATCATCTGATCTCACTGTGTCAGAACTGACTGGACTCACTGGTCTCTGCGCAGGTTCGAGGAGCTCAGAGAGGAGATTTCATGGAGCTGTTGTTCTCTGTCTGGGGCTGTTGAGTGTTTGTCTTCTGGCTGTTCTGATTGGCGTCAGTGTCCACTGTGAGTCTGCATTTCACAAGCATTATTATTATTATTATTTTAAGTATTGTTTTGCTCTGAAACATTTCTTAAAATCTTTGACCTATTATATATATTTGCCTTTTGGCCCTTTTTGGCCTTTCAGCGATTCTTTTCTTTTAACTCATTTCATAAAAGCACATTTTAAATACGTTATAAAGTAGCACTGAACAAAATTCAGCATTCAACTTCTCAGACACTGTTTGTTTTGGATGTATTTGGTATAAATAGACATTTTCCCACCGGGATAATAGTTGAGGATTAGGAGTTTGAAATCACATACTGGTTGTGAGCTCAACAACATAAAACTGTTTCATCTCAGTTCATATCAGTTTGGGGATTAAGAAATTTCACATTTTGAATTGAGTTGTTACAGATCTTGGAATCATAGGGCGGAACTAGAAACTACTTTGAATACATTATCCTTTAGCTGTTATTACTCTGAACTTGTAACATTTTCTGATTTGGAAACATGTTTATCCCATCCCATCCCATCGTGTAGCTGCAGAGCTCTCTGCTGTCAAAGCCAATCTAACTGAGCGTTTGAACGTCAGTGATCATCGAGTTTCCTTGATAACTGCAGATAGAGACCAGCTGAATGCCCGCCTCATCGCAAAGACTTCAGAGCTGAACAGGATTCAGACTTTGTCCAAACAGAGTGAGTGATTTTAGTAAAATCCCAACAAAGCCTTCAGTTACTTCAGCAGATGAGACACAGACAACAGTTTGTCATCTAGCTAGATACCCAAATACTTGTATAATGAGACTTTTCCAATAGTATCTCTCTTCCTTTAGTTTGTATTCCTGGATGGTCACTGTCAGCCAAGCAAGGTCTGGTAAAGGTCACGTTTGTTCTTGGTGACATTAAGGACCAACTATTATTATTCAGTGATGACTGGAGCTGTTCAAAACCAGACTGAAGCTCATTAACAGCCCAGAGAGGGAGCGATTAAGTAAATGACTGTGTCGTCTGCGTAAAGGTAGATTTTTACACTGTTCAGGTTTCTCCCATTATCATTAAAACAAAGGAAAATAAGACAGGAGCCAAAACAGAACCTTGAGGGACCCCATTAGAAATTGTCTCAAAATCTGACTGATGTCCTTCTGCAAGAACACATCAGGTCCTGAACGGGCAAATTCGACATGTTAGTATTTTTGAGTTTGATACTGACCTGATGTCAAATAGCCTGATTAGCTGTGAGATAATTCTCCACAACCTATTCCAGTATAGTTACGGTCGATTGATGATGGTCATTTTGTCATGTTGTAGATAACGACTTTTTCGATTCATTGTACTTTGCATAACACATGCAATAACATCATGTGCAGAACATGGACTGAAAACATACTGTAACCTCTCAAACAGAAGATCTGTCCTCTTCTTGAATCTCTCTACTTGGATCATATCTTACAGAGGAAACGTGTCCCACAGGATGGAGAAAATTTAGTTGTTCCTGTTACTTCCTCTCCAGTGTTTCTGGTTCCTGGGAAAAAGGCAGAGACGACTGCAGAGCCAAAGGAGCAGATCTGGTGGTTATAGACAGTGATGAAGAGCAGGTAGAGAATGTGTGTGTGTGTTACTGTAAAACAATATTCCCAGATGGATCCAGTTGATTTTTACGCTCATATTTCTTATTGTGATGTGTCTAATTAAAGTGCGATGCGGGTTTTTTACGTTGAACAGACGTTTGTCTCTGGATTAACTCAGCAATCAGCTTGGATTGGTTTGAATGACAGAGAACGTGAGGGGACCTGGAAATGGATAGATGGCAGTCCACTGATTAAGACGTAAGTCTCCACTTTGATTGAAATCTGCCATTACTGTTTAAAAATGTAGCTGTAAATTACAAGAATGAATTTGTTTTTAATTAAATTTTAATTTCCTCATAGTGAGGGAAGTTAGATTAAACCAAACAGTCGACATTACTGCACAGAGCTGCAGTCACCCCAAGCAGTTTTTATCATTTGAATAATGTTTAAAATAAGATTTCTTATCATCTTATTGTGCTACTTTTCCCTGTGAGGTTTGTTGGTACAGAACATCTTTTTGTTCTCTGACCTTCTAGGTACTGGAGGGACAATCAGCCTGATAATGGAGGTGGAGACCCACAGTGGGGTGAAGAGGACTGTGTACATGTCAGAAGTGGAGAAAACACCCTTTGGAATGATCGGTCATGTTCAGCGTCTCTGCATTGGATCTGTGAAAAAATACCATAAGACTTTGTGTAATTAAATCATATGTCAGTGATTGTTTTACAGTGTCATTTATATTAATGCTGAACTTTTTATTAACACGTGTTCTATGTTTTTAACAATGTCTGTCTGCATGAGTTGGAGTCTGAGCTGAAGTCTGTATGACAGTATGTACAGATGTCGATAGTTTGGTGCAGTATAATACAAGTGTACTTATTCATAATGTAGTTTATTTCTGATGTGCTGTATGTAAAGCATGAACTGACAGCATACTAACTTATTTTTACTTACTACTTTTGAAGTACGCTGATATCACACTTATATACTGTGTGTTTTTTCTTGAGACAAACTGAAGTTGTTTCCTTTTTGAGTGATGGGGCAGGTGATGAGTCATTACCTTCATGAGTTCTGACTTCCTCAAAACTTCATGGAAACCAACAAGAAGATCTGTTTCACTGTTGTGAAAGAGAAATGGAGTGACCCGCATCAGTCTTACTATAATTGCTAGTAGTTGACAATATACTGTGTAAAACATTTGTTTTTTAAAAGTATTTTTCATGTTATTTTATGAAATAAGTAAACATTACAATCAGAATCAGTAAAATAAACTTTACACTTCAGACTTTCTTGTTGCCCCATGTTGTGCCTCCAATTTCCCACTCACCTACATCCATGTTTGAGATGGAGGATCTACTTTCCTGTTGCTACGTTAACCTGCAAATCTTATTACTTACCTGCTTCCTGCTGAACGTACTTTTATTTTGAAGTTACCTTGAGGCTGAATACAGGGGGGTCATCTCTGACTTTGTGGACCGGTGTCAGAACAACCACTTGATTCTGAGGGAGACAAAGGAGTTGCTGCTTGAGTTCAGACAGAACCCTCCACCACACACACAAGTGAACATCCAGGACTCAGACATTGAGACTGTGGACACCTTTAAATCTCTGGGTGTTCACCTAAACAAAAAACTGGACTGGACAAACAACACAGATTCTCTGTACAGGAAGGACCTGTCATGGTTGTCATTCTGAGCTGTGTTGCCCTGGATACGGTTCCTCCCACTCCTCTGCTCCTCCCTCTCTCCTCCCCTGCTGCTCCCTCGTTAGTGTAATTCTGCACACCTGTCTTGTCTCTTCTCAAGCCTGAGTTACCTGTCCCTCTTTGCCAGAATGTCTTCCTGCAATCTGTGATTCAGTAACTCCTGTCTCCAGTTTTACCTGCCTGATCTGGATTTTTTACCTCATGTTCTTTGAGATTATTTTGTTACTTTCTGGTCACGCTCTCGTTCACTTGATGCGTTCCCCGGGGAAGCTGTTGATGGTAAGTTTTCTCAGAGATTGTTAGTCAGTTTACCTTTTACTCCCGAGTACGTTTTTCCTCGGCCGTTTTGGACAACCCTTTCTTTTTCGCCAGCCAGCCCCGCTTTCTGTCATCTTCCCACCTGACCTGAGTTTTCTACACCACTCCCTCTACTCATACATTCCAGTAAGCACCGTATCATTCAGTTCTCTTCACTGGTTTATGTGTTTGTTACTCACCCTCTGTTGACCCCTAGGCCTCAGACTCACTCGGCTTCCTGAACAGTGTTTGTCACCCCGCACTGCATCACCCATATTTCACGACATCTGCCATTAATTTCTTTGCTCTCTCACTACCTTCTGTCTCTGCCTCTTATCTGGGTCCCTAAAAAAAACATTGACGTTATAGGACCAGAGTCGCCTCCACTTGCTGAGGAGACTGAGGTCCTTTGGTGTGTGCACAGAGCTGTTAGACTTTTTATGACACTGTGGTGGCTTCATCAGTCCTCTACACTGTTGAGACAGGAAGAGACTTAACAAGCTGGTTAAGAGCTTACAAGTCATACAAGATTCTTTATCTTTTAATACTTTTTTTGCACAGTTGATACTGTTGTTTTTGGATCTTGTACTTTTTTGTTCTTAATGCTGCTATAACACAAGAATTTCACCACTGTTGGATTAATAAAGTTGTCTTATCTTATGTTAAAGTGTTTAGCTTTGATTTGTCATTGTTCATCACAGGAATAGAGGTAATCAGGTTTTAAAAGAACAAATCTGTTGCGTATCAAATTTTGGACCCCGGCCTGACTCAGGTGATCTGGATCAGATGATGGGTTAGACGAAACATGTCTGTAGTGGGAAGAAACAGGAAAGATTAAAAAAAAAACTACAGCTAAGCTGTGACCCCTCTGTCCCCCCACCCCTTTCTCTCAGTACAGCTGATCCCACACTGGCTCTTCAAGTGAAGCTGTCTTTACTTCTTAAGCATTTGGCCTGATCAAACTTACTCGGATTTTTGAAGGATCAACTTGGCATCCAGAGGAAGCTGCCAGGTGCTGGGCCAGGTCTTAGCCAGACCTCTTCTCATCTCTCAGAAAATGAGAAACTTCATCAGGTTTTGACAGTTTTCTTGGTCTTGTCTGTCTTTTTCCTTGTCATTTCTGGAGTGTCCACAGTGAAAGCAAATGCTTTGGGAGTTTGCTGGTCTGGAGCATTCCGGTGCGAGTCAGATGAAAAATAACTTTCACTTACTTTTGCACATGACTTTATACATGTTTCATACAGGCATACTGTATACCCCTCTTCAGAGTTCAACTAGAGGACACAAGTCCTACTGTATGTACACAATGTTAAAAATGAGCCCCAGTTTATTATAAACTGGGGCTTATTTATGGGCATATTTATGTGTTTATAATGATGCAATCTTGAACTGCCTGGGAAAGGATGCCAAGGCGCCATTGTAAGAGAGTCAGAAGTGCTGCCCTCACATGTGGAAATGAAAAATTGATCCTTTTACTTCTATTTTAAACCATCTGTCATCTGCATTCAGAGCATGAACATGGCTGGTATTATGCCAGTGTTCTGTCCTTTGAATGGACAAATTCCTGCTCAATGTGTTGGTGGGTTGTACAGGGACTCAGTGTTTGTTGGAACCTCTACGGTTTTTCAGATACTGCAGCAACATTCAGAAAGACAAAGTTGTTCCGTTAGTTCTGTTCTTCCGTGTGCTGGAGGTTCTTACAGGCTCTTTTTGTGGATTAGATGAAGACCCAGTTTAGACAGCCTCGAGTTTTCAGTTCTTCCTTGATGTGACTGCTCCCTCAGCCCTTGTAGCTGCAGCTGTGGTCTTAGAGTTGTGATCTCTTACATTTGTGCTCAAAGTGTGAAGTATTCAGGAAACCCACACACTCCTCTGTAGGACAATGTGGGCAGCGTCTCAGCAAAAGGCCAACTGTGGATATGTAGAAGCTTCTGTGAAGGTTCCAGTAAAATTCACAGGCTGCATCTGCCATCTACTGGTAAAAAAACATTTTGCACAAGAAGAGACAAAGGAGATGCTGCTGTGTTTTTCACAGAGTGAATGAAACAAAGCATTTTTAATCCAAAATAAAAACATAATCTAATAATGACAGTGGCCATGAATTAATAACTCCTGTGGTTCTAAACAACTTCACAGTGACATTGAAGAATTAACACAAAATAACACAAATGAGAACCAGTGTGGTCTTTTTCTTTCTTTTTTTCAGTACAACATTGTTAATCTAGAAGATTTAAGATCTCTTTATTTAAAGTTGTTTTTTTTAATGTAATTCCATATAAACACACGGTGACGACCATTTCTGCACTTACTTCAAAGTCAGTGGAGTTTCATTGGTCCATTTTCAGGTTCCCTCCGTCTGTGTTATCCTGAAACTATCTGCTAACATCACCCCCCCCCCCTTTTTTATCGTCTTATCGAAATAACCGGAACAGCTGGACATTGTCCATCCTGCCAGACAGGTTTACTTCAGAACACAAAAAAGACACAGACAAATGTCATGATCCTTTGACTTCAGTGTGTTTTTTGTGTCACTCGATTCACTTCCTGTCCTGTCCTTTTATTTTATTAGCCCCCTCAGCCCCACTTCCTGTCTTTAGTCTTTTGCTCTTTTCACCCACCTCCTTAGTCCTGATTTCTTTCAACTGTGCCCCTGCCTATTTAAACTCAGCTCTCCTCACTGTTCCCTGCCAGATTGGACACGTTCCATCTGTATGTTGATGTAGGGACCCAATGTTCTTCCATAACATTATGACCACCTGTGCAATTAAATGCAATGCTATACAGCGGCTCTGCCATAAAATCCAACTTTTACAAAGTTATAATTTAGGCAGGTTTTACAATAGACATTAGACATTTTTCCCGTCAAACATTACTGTTCCCACAGTGCATTAGCGGCCCTTGATTATAAGTTTAGATTTAGTTGTCAAAATGATTCTAAAGGATGATAGTAAATGTTTTAATATGGTGTGACATTATCAAATCAACAGTAGATTAATGTTAGTGAAGTGATTCAGACAGTCTTGTACACGTCTCTTTCAGCACACACTGCCAATGAGCATGAATTAAAAAAAAAAATGAAAAGAGCAAAACTACAGCAAAATTTGCTTTGACACACCCATGGGCCCATTTTATATGTAAAACAGGAATGACACAAGAACATTTTTCACACCCAAGATAACAACCCCATCACTTCCATGTGCCCCACTGTATCTAATTTTGTACAGTGTTTGTCAAATTTTTTTAAAGTTTGTGGTTTTCACAGACAGAGGGTGTAGTCTGCTTGAAAATCTTCTCATTTTTCAGTTGTCTGATATTGTATTTTTCTGTGTTTTTGAAGATGCTTTTTACTGCTCATCACAAAACACAGCCACTTCCCCTAAAGTTCAGCGAACTCATCAGCCTTGGAGTTTCAGTATTGTCAAATATTGTCATTTAGTTTTACAAATTCTGCTGGAAGACTTTTATGGCTAGTCTTAAAATGTAAAAATTCAATTGTTTTTACAATACGTTATAATTAAAAAGGACAAAGTTTAGCAGGACAATTCTGCACCAGACAAACAGGAACTTTAGCTTCATTGTAGCAAACTCGTTCGATTTGGGGGATTTGATATTAATATAAAAGCATTAATTTCCTCGAATTAGGGCACCAGGTCTTCTAAGCTGAACCAAGCTATGATAATATTATCTGAACCGCTGATTGTCCAAAGTAACAACAGAATGAAGTAACAACAATTTAACCCAAAATCAGTCTCTTGTCATGAGTTCTTTGCCGCTTCAGTGACCTCTATCTGTTGCTCTGAAGAAGGACAAACACCGAACCAGTTCTTTGTAATTATTTATTAACCTACAACTACAGTGAATATTGATGTATGGGTACGTATATGGATATATGGAATAAACGACTCTGTAATACACTTTCGTCGTGCCTGGACAGTCTCTGCCCGACAACCTCTCGACCTGTTCGCCCTTCAGCTTCCAACTCTTGGCTAACTGACCAGATTCGGGAACAACGTACTATCCTCAGGGGTGCTGAAAGGAAATGGCGCAAAACCAAGGCCCCTTCGGCTCTTTCGGACTACCAGGATTTGCCTGTTTCCTTCTCTATGCCAAAACTGAATACTACCAGGACAAGCTCAGCAACACCACAGACACCAAAAAGTTGTTCTCCACTTTTAAATCATTGCTCTACCCACCGCCGCCTCCGCCACCCACCTGTCTCACAGCCGACGACTTTCACCAACAAGGTGGCAACCATCAGCTCCCAGTTCTCCCCACCAGATGACATCCACCTACCAACATCGAATGACGCACCACGCTTCACATTCACAACCCTGTCAGAGGACGACGTTTCTACTCTCCTCCTTTCGAATCGCCCAACCACTTGCTTTCTGGACCCGATCCCCTCCACCCTTCTTCAAGATACTGCACCGACACTAATACCAGCCATCACGCAGATCATCAACACTTCTCTCATAACAGGCACCTTTCCCACCTCGTTCAAACAGGCCCAGATTACGTCCCTGTTGAAGAAGCCTTCTCTTGATCCCTCCCTTGTGGAGAATTACAGACCAGTCTCTCTTCTCCCATTTCTGGCCAAGACCCTGGAACGAGCAGTCTACAATCAACTTTCAGACTTTCTTTCCCTGAACAACCTCCTCGATGTAAATCAGTCTGGCTTCAAGAGCGGTCACTCCACAGAGACGTCACTTTTGACTGTTGTGGAATCCCTACGGGCTGCTAAAGCTGCGGGTAATTCTTCTGTCTTGATTCTACTGGACCTGTCGGCAGCCTTTGACACTGTAAACCACCAGATCTTCCTGAATACAGTCTCTGACTTGGATGTCTCTGAACCAGCTCTAGCCTGGTTTCGGTCCTACTTGTCTGGACGAACCTACAAGGTATCCTGGCAGGGGCGCGATTCTAAATCTCATAACCTCTCCACTGGTGTACCGCAGGGCTCTGTTCTTGGTCCTCTTCTTTTTATACTTCCATCTATACTTCTTCCCTGGGCTCTATCATCCAATCACATGGCTTTTCATATCACTGCTATGCGGACGACACGCAGCTCTTCCTGTCCTTTCCGCCAAATGACTCCACTGTCTCGACACGCATCTCTGCCTGGATGAGAGAGACATCTTCAGCTCAACATCTCCAAGACTGAAGTTTTGGTCTTCCCAGCCAAGCCGTTGACGCAGCACAACATCAGCATCAACGTTGGATCCGAAGTGATTGTTCCCGCTAAGTCGGCCAGAAATCTGGGGGTCATCATTGAGGACCAACTGAGCTTCACGGAACACATCGCCTCAGTCGTGTAGATTTGCCCTCTACAACATCAACAAGATCAGACCCTACCTCTCTGAGTACACGACTCAGCTCAGGCATTGATCATATCTCGTCTAGATTATTGCAACGCGCTGTTGATGGGGTTAATGGCATGCACAACCAAACCCCTGCAGATCCAAAATGCAGCAGCACGCCTTATCTTTAACCAGCCAAAAAGGACTCATGTCACCCCTCTCTTCAGATCTGTGCACTGGCTTCCTGTAGCTGCTAGGATTAAGTTCAAAGTTCTGTGTCTTGCCCACAGAGTGGTCAACTCAACAGCTCCAGCTTACTTAAAGTCATTCAGGTCTACAACCCCTCCCGTCCGCTGCGCTCAGCCAGCGAATGACGTCTGGCCGTTCCAGCGAGCTGGTACCATCTTGATAAGAACGTCATTTGCAAGTGAGTTAGGAGACAGCTTGGGGTCTGGGGTTTGAAAGACTCATGGCAAAATTTATGCTAATTGCACGAGTGTCAATTCGGGGCTTTAGCCAAAAAAGCAAATTCATGTGGATTCAAATTGTATCTCCACCCTGAAATTCAACCTGACTGATCTTCTCTAGGACTACAGTGATAGAGACTCAGTGAAACAACTGAGTGAGTCCAAACACAGTGTAGGACCACTATGGAGAACATGAACGTAGATGCATAAATTTGTACTATAGATTCTGGTATTTTTACCTGAAATGTATATTGATCCCAAAGGTTGTATGATTGGCAAAACATTTTAAGAACTTGCATGATTTACTTGAATCATTTTCATACAAGATAAACAATGGTCCCAACACTGATCCCTTGGGAACCCCACAAGTGATCCCTGTAGCTCAGACTCCACACCATCGAGGTTTACATTTGCCTGCCTATGTTCTCAAATGCCCACATTTTTACCGACATCACAATATCTTTTTACCTCTGGAGAGTTACTAATAATTTACTTGTTATAATTTATTTCAAGCTTTATCTTATTTTTTTTTCTTTTGCTTTGTGCAACAGCAGAATACTTTAGGTGTGACATTAATGCAAGCATGAAACTGATCTAATCAGGCAAGTAATTTTGCGGTTTTATGTGATGTGACAAGAACTGTTATCAGGTGTTTCTCTCACTTCTTACTTCCTCAAAACCTCAGAGTAACTTCTGAAACCAACTAGAAATATTTCCTTTACCTGTAGAGCCAGCATTAGTTCATAGACATAATGGAAGGTATCTATGCCAATGATAACTGTGGAGAGATAGACCTGCTGAATGCCCGCCTCATCGCAAAGACTGAAGAGCTGAACAGGATTCAGAGTTTGTCCAGAGTGAGTGATTTTAGTAAAATCCCAACAGAGCCGTCAGTTACTTCAGCAGATGATACACAGTTTTCATAAATGTTAGTTTGTCATCTAGCTAGATACCCAAATACTTGTATAATGAGACTTTTCCGATAGTATCTCTTCCTTTAGTTTGTATTCCAGGATGGTCACTGTCAGCCGAGCGAGCTCATGGACTGAAAACATACTCTAACCTCTCAAACAGAAGATCTGTCCTCTTCTTGAATCTCTCTTACAGAGGAA
Organism: Channa striata; assembly: GCA_033026295.1. Lineage (NCBI taxonomy): Eukaryota > Metazoa > Chordata > Actinopteri > Anabantiformes > Channidae > Channa > Channa striata. The sequence goes on along the minus strand of CM065177.1, from coordinate 22,197,914 downwards.
ACGTGTCCCACAGGATGTTCCTGTTGTTCCTGTTACTGCCTCTCCAGTGTTTCTGGTTCCTGGGAAAAAGGCACAGACGACTGCAGATCTGGTGGTTATAGACAGTGATAAAGAGCAGGTAGAGAGTGAATAAAACAATATTTCCAGATGGATCCAGTTGATTTCTACGCTCATATTTCTTATTGTGACGTGTCTAAAGTGCGATGCGGGTTTTTTATGTTGAACAGACGTTTGTCTCTGGATTAACTCAGCAATCAGCATGGATTGGTTTGAATGACATATAACGTGAGGGGACCTGGAAATGGATAGATGACAGTCCACTGACTAAGACGCAAGTCTCCACTTTGATTGAAATCTGTCATTACTGTTTAAAAATGTATCTGTAAATTACAAGAATGATTTTTTTTTTTTTTATTTGAATTTCCTCATAGTGAGGAAACAGTTGACATTACTGCACAGAGCTGCAGTCACCCCAAGCAGTTTTTATCATATGTAGTAATTTGACTAATGTTTGAAATAAGATTTCTTATCGTGCTACTTTTACCTTTGAGATTTGTTGGTACAGAACATCTCTGACCTTCTAGGTACTGGAGGGGAAATCAGCCTGATAATGGAGGTGGAGACCCACAGTGGGGTGAAGAGGACTGTGTACATGTCAGAAATGGAGACAAAACCCTTTGGAATGATCTGTCATGTTCAGTGTCTCTGCGTTGGATCTGTGAAAAAATACCATAAGTGTAATTAAATCATATGTCAGTGATTGTTTTACAGTGTCATTTATATGAACTTTTTATTAACACCAGTCTTTGTTTTTAACAATGTCTGTCTGCATGAGCTTGCTGAAGTGTGTATGACAGTATGTACAGACGAGAATACACTTTGGCGCACAAATATGTTGAAATAAATAAATACAACCAAGTAACTGACAACTTTTCTCTCATTTAAAAGGCAACATAACTGGTTACATGGTTAAAAATGTGTGAAAAAGTTGTTTCTCTAAAATACGATGAAACTGACAAAAGTAATGAGAAAAAAGAATGAGCAAAGTCTCATTTTGTTTTTCTTTATTTTTGTATACTGTCACAAAATATGTGGCTCACTCAGCACTGTTTACACAAAGCACTTGTGAACAGTGACAACTACTAACTCACCATCTAACAAAACAACAAAAATACAACACTTGCTTCAAGGCATAGTTTTATAATACATATTTTAAGCATATCTTGCTCAAAAGGTTAAGTACAAGTACGAGTCAAATATACTTAGATGTTCTGTAAATTGTCAGTATAAGTGTTATAAGTTAGGTGCTTTTTGTCCTCTTAGTTTTTCCACTCCTTTTAACTTGTATAAAGGCATTCATTTTTCATGACATCTTGTATGAAGTCTTTTGGGTTTATACTGTTTGGTTCAACATCATTTACTCACCGTTTGATGGACGTTCTCAGCTGATACAGTGTGTGTCTCCCTCTAGTGGATGTTATTGATGCATTGTCCTGGCTCCAAAGATCATAGTGAAATAAAGTATTATACTCAGAATATACTCTGCTTTGTCAAAAGATCGGAGAGGCAGAAATAAGAAATAAGCCGTAATTTAGTCCTATTTGAATTTTTTTCAAAGATATTATATCTCACTCATATATTACTGCTAATAATTTAAATAATTATTTTATTATGTGACTTCCTCTAATCTCGTGATCTGTCCTCACTGTGAAGACAAGTAACCGAAGGAAGGATCCATCTCGTACAGCAGCTTGAATGGTATCTACTCTCTGTTTAATATTGAGATTAAGGTGTAGTAGTGGAATTGTACTTGTTAGCATTATAAAAGTTGTTACATTCTCTTTATGTAACATTAATAAACAACAGTGATACAAACTTCTAATTTCTAAACTAATTTAAGCCACATGCAGTAAAATTTCAGCCAGCTCTGGAGTTCTGCTTCATAACCCCAATCTTCTGGCTCTCTGGGGGGCCCGGGGAGGACACGGCCCTCCCCTGACCCCCACCGCTGCACCATTGCGGTGGGGCCCTTCTGCTGCTCCGGGTACTGGGACGGGCAGGTGTCAAACCTGACCTGCACCAGATGGCGCCTTACGCTCACGGACAACCAGACCACACCACCAGATCCCCTTCGCACTGAAAGCTGCTCTCGGAAGAATTTTTAAATCTTCAACTTGGCTGTGTGGCCTTTAAAATTCACTGACACTCATAAGGATTGAACTTGTGTCCTCTGTGTTACTAGGCAGACCTTCAACTGCCTGAGCTAATTGGTTTGACACAGTTCCTTTTCTTCCTCAGAGGTTTTCATTCTTTATTTTGGACACCTGACTTCAAAAGTGAAACCTCAGAGTTACTCAACTAATCACCACTGTTGCATCAAAGCAGTCCTCTAACAGCCTGAGCCACTTGGTTTGATATGTTTGTAGTTTATCTGAGAGCTTTTCACATTTAACTAAAGACAGAAGACTTCAAAAGTCTCAGAAGGATTGAACCTAGGAGTCCTGTGTTACCAGGCACTCCTCTAACAGCCTGAGCTACTAGGTTTGACACCTTCCTTTTCTGTCTTAGAGGTAGTTTCTGGGAGCGTCAGTGTTGCAGCCATTGCACAAAAACAATCAAGCTCAAACCTTCACAAGTTCTCCAGCAGCCGGAGCTGTTGGACTAGTCTCTGACACTATGACCGATGTCAGAAGTAGCTGATGTTAGCTGAAAGTTGCTCATTTTGGCAGAAAATGGCCCTGAGACACTGATCCCACATACTGTTGCTTTAAATCTTTGGTTACTGGACTTTAAAGGTCATAAAGCTTCGTGAGGATCAAACCAACATCCTCAGAAACTCCAACAGCCTAAGCTACTCAGTCAGATGCTATTAGGCTACTTGTTGCACCTGCACTGATTCAACTGAAAAATCGTTTAAGCATGGAGACACCATCTTCATGTGCTGTGGTTTTGTTTCCTCCGAAGAATCGTCCTGAATTCAGAACAGCAGGAGTCTGTGCTCGAGGTGCGAGGATTTCCTCTCTAACACCACCTGTGTGTGTTGTGTTACATGTTCCCGTCCTAACAGAAATTTATTGTTTTGTGGCTTAAAGAAACACACAATCATGCTGGTGGTGTCAGTGTAGCACCCAGGGTATGAGCAAGGTTAGAAAGGAAACGTGATCACAAAGACACAAATATTTCCACGAGAGCCCAGGGTTAAAATGTTTGTTTACAGTGATCATCTTTCATCAAGTAAAATCATTGAATATACATAATACAAGTAACAAGTATCACTAAGAGGGAAGGTAGTTGATTGGAAAAGAACGGTAATAGTAATTAAAATAGAGCAAATTAATGATGAAGAGGTAAAACTTCTAGTTATAAAGTGATAAATCAATATTAATTTGGAATTTCAATAGGTGAAGGAAATTATCATTTTATATAAAGTTGCATCCTGTCGGCTGCTTGCAGCTTCGTACTAAAGTAAAGTGTCTGTAGTTGGCTGATGTCAGGTCCACAGGTTCAATTCCCTGATCTGCATTGGAATAATGAGACAGTAATACAGACAGACAATAATTAGGGCGAGGGAATAATCAGAGACCAGTTATGAAAAGGCCACTTCCTTACAAACATGACGAAGATGAGGTCACATGAGGTGTGTTAACTACTAGGAGACGAAGGCACCATCTTGTGAGATCTCCTCACAAGCTTTCCTCTGGTTGAGTTGGAAGCTGTTTTGGATTTGTCATATTTCTCGAGTTATTTCCATAGTAGGTCAGTAGAGAAGTGCTGACTCATCTTTGAAGCTTTTACTATACTCTAATTATTGGATCTTCCACATTATAGCATCTTTCTAAATATTGTTGCTTTCTATTGCAGTTTAATTTTTTTTTTTAGGTAGGTTCCCTTTCCATCCTCTTCATCCTTTGTCATCTCAGAAAACTTTTTTAAGGCAAAGATGAGGAAAATTTGGCACTGATCAAGTCAACAAACTAACCTGAATCCAAATGAGCTGCACTTCACTTGTTGATAGTGAGTGACCCCAAAACCAACAGGAACTGAACACAGTAAAGACCTGAAGGGCATCAACAGGGGAAGGAGCCCAGCATCTGGTGATGCCCATGGTCAGTGTTGTCTGTTTGATAATCTTACTGGTTGCTTGTTCATTCAGAAACTGTTGCTCCCCCATGTCAGAGTAAACTCAAGTCTGACCTGAAGAAGAAGTTCCACAGTGTGTTATAGATGTTACAGAGTCCACCTCAGTGGATGTGACAAAACTCCAGGGGGAACCTGCTTCCCCTTGCTCACGTCTGGATAACCACACGACCTGAGGCGGCCAATCAGATCCCTCGCAAGTGTGTTGACATGGTGACAGCCATCAGAGGGTTCAGTGACCCACTGAAGGAGGAGTACTTCAGGAAGAGATTCAGAGATTAGGAGGAGGCCAGCAGAATCATCTCCCACACCAAGACATCAAAAAGCCTCCACATCATGTGTCACATCCCAGTCTTCTGCTAGTAACTGATTCCTTTCTCCTAATAAGCCTTATTTATTGAGGCTCATTTATCTGTTTACTTGGAATTGGTTATTTTGTGGCATTATTGTTCATTCATTTATTCATTTTGTTCCATATACCCATATATCCATTGATTCTGTAGTTGTGGATCTGGTTCTGTGGTTTCTTCAGAGAAACGGATCAGAGGTCCCTGAAACTATAAAAGAACTCATGATAAAAGACAGACTTGCATTTATCGAATTCAAATCCTTGACCTTCTTTAATTTGGTCTCTATAATTTTGGTTCAGCTGCAATTTTAACCAGTTCTAACATTTATAGTTGTCTTCTGAATAATAACAATGTGTATTAAAAAAAATGAGTAAAGCTAAAAATCTTTTAGCTTTTTTTCTTACACGCAAACGCATTGGGAACACTGCACATTCTATTCCAAATCAAAATATGAAGAAAAAACATTAAATCTGTTACTGTTTTACAGAACATGAAGAAATGGAATATTAGGCTGCTCAGAAAAATAGCAGGGTCCTCATTTTTCTTTACAAGCTCAACGTTGAAGATTTAGCATTCCTGTGGATCACTGAACTAATATTTAGTTGTGTAACCACCGTTTTTGACAACTGCTTCACATCTGTGTTGTGATGAGTCGACCAACTTCTGTCACCTGTGAACAGGTAATCCAGCCCAGGACGATTGAAATACATTCCACAATTTCTCTGGATTTTTTGGTTTTGCCTTAGAAGCAGCATTTTTGGTGTCAGCCCATAAATTTTCTATCAGATTAGGGTCCGGGGATTCTGCCGGCCACTCTGTAACATTAATCTTGTTTGTTACTGGTGTGTTTGGGGTACTTGTCTTGTTGAAAAACCCATTTCAAGGACATTCTATTCTTCTGCATAAGTTGACAGGACCTCATTAAGTATTTTGATGTGTTCAAACTGATCCATAATCTCTGGTATGTGATGAATAGAATCAGAATCAACTTTACAAGGAATTGAATTCGGTCTAGCTCTGTCTATTGGTAGTCTCATTGATAAGGATACATTAAAGACCCTAGAAATGTTACAATAATATAAATATAGATATTGCAAACACTTATTGCACACTATATTACGTTTGCTGGGTTATTGCACTGAATACTTGTTCTGTGTAAGGGGAGAGTTCGGCTCAGACATAACCTGGGGGAAGATACTGACTGTATCTGGTGGCTCTGTAGCATCTACCAGTGGGGAGGCCCTTAAACAGTTTGGGGGGGGTCTGCCCATCATATGATTCTGGACCGGTATAGATGTTGGATGGCAGGAAGCTCAGTCCCGAGGACTGACCTGACCACTCACTGCAGTCTGTGCCTGTCTTGCTTGGTGGATGAACCAAACCACACAGTGATCGAGGTGCAGAGGACAGAGTTGATGGTGTAGAAAGTGGTCAGCAGCTCCTGGGGCAGACTGAACTTCCTGAGCGGTCTCATGACTGTTGGGTCTGTTGGTTTTCTATTATACTACACCTACTAGTAAATTATTTGTCATGTGCGAAATATAAGTTCTACCAAAAATGGTGATTGATCTGGTTAGTGATATTATGGGCCTGCTATTATTCTGACCACAACTGTAAATCCACCATCACTGGTTCACTGATAAATCCATAAATCACTCGACATGAAAATATAAATCATCCAATTATCAACTACACAAGCATATTTGAAATATTTGTTTAATACGCTCATGGGTTATGCTAATCATACTACCTGCAGTTGCTTGACTTTACTGGACTAAAGCGCCTCTATTCGGACACAAGTATCACGGATGGAAATAAAACTAAACTCTAAACTGTAATAAACTATGCATGTATATACTCTCACACGTTCTCAAAAGCGGAGTAAAGTAAGTTTAAGCCTTTTTCAATGTTAGTAGGTCGACAGAAGCCGAATCATTACACAGTGCAAGATAAACAAAATTAGCGAGCTGCCTGCAAGACAACGCTCAGGTGCGTATTGCGCTGCCGTCCTACACCTGTCTGCGGCGACTTGACAAACTCGGAAACTTGTCGTAAATCTCCAAAAGTGACAATAAAACAGCTTCACTGCACTTGCCTCACAAAAATGAACCTTTTACCGCTAGTTTCTGACTGTTTTTAACCAAATACTAACCTGGAAACACAGGTAAGGTGGAGCAGCAATGACAACACGGAGCGCTCAGTTCAGCCTCCAGACTGAGGGTCGCCGGAAGGGTCCCCCAAAAACAACCGGGGTGCAACAGCGCCAGTTCACAAAGGTTCCTACCTCGGGAGCTGCTCACGCTTATTGTTTTACCAAATAAGAAATACACAAACCCCGTGTGACATAATTATCTCTAGTCCTTTTAAAGTACCCGGTGCATTTTCAAACGAATAATTTAGCTTAATAATAAAAAAATGAATTAACACTAAAGTGGTCACACAATCTTGGGTGTGCCACAAAAGGACATGATAACGATGTGTCGCATTAGCGTTTCCAACTTCTCTGCCGATGAAGATAATTACTGCCAGGCTGCTGTGTTTTAAGCACATGTCTGGATATTTTCGCTGCGCTCGACTTCTCTCCCCTAATGCTCAGTCTCTTTGGGAAACTTCTGGAAGGTTTGTGGCCTTTTGAGACAATTTCTTAAACCTACTGTCACAAATCTGGTCGTTGAGGTGGACAGTGGTTTTAGCTTGGACATGCAGGTTAGCACATTGCTAAAATCCAGCTCATTTCACTAAAGACAATTGTCAAGAGTTAAACCATATTTGTCAAAAAAGCACTGCGCATACACGCGGCTACACACGTTTACGTGCAGTCTATGCAAAAAACACTACGTCCATAACTCGGAAATCGACCTATTTCCATAAATTACCACATATAAAACAATACAAACAAGTAGGAAGTCAGATGGGCCATGTGAGTGAGTTGACCAATGAGCGGCAATATAAATATAATATAAAATTAATAATAATAATAATAATAATAATAATGATAATAATAATAATGATAATAATAATAATGATAATAATAATAATAATAATAATAATAAGAAGAAGAAGATTAAAAAGAAAGAAACACAGTGAAGCAACCACTCTGAAATCTTACATCGAATCCTAATACCAAACTTGGCACTGCATGGATGGGGATGGCCGGTTGGGGTTCAGTGTCTTTCATAATACTAATACATTTAACACTGAATAAACTCTCTTGCACTGCAACAGCCAGATACCAGATCAACTTGTGACCACAGTGTCGTGTCATTACTGCGGTTGTCTCTGCAAAGGGGACAACTACATCACAGCAGTGTTTCATTCAATCCCTATGTCAGAAATAAACCCTCTTACAAGTCTGGAAGCAGTTTGATCAACTTGTGACACTCCAGGCCTAAAGTTATTTGGCATCTCCAGAAAGGACAAGTCAACAATGAACTTTATTCATGCAAAACAAATCTACCATCTTATTATCTATCTTGAAGAAAAGTAAAAAATAAATACCCATAAGAAAAATGCAAAATAAGAGATTTTTGGGGTTAAATCACATTTCAGGTGTATCTAATAAACTGTACTAACAAAAAGCAGGTGCAAATTGATCATATTTGATTGATCCTGTTTAATGAAGGCTGGGGCCACTCATCCAATCAATTTTGTTTGTGGAAAACTTATAAAAAGCTGACCAAACATGACAAAAACTGAAAAGAGCCAAAGTACAAGACAGAAACAAAGAGATCGAAAAAAATGGATCCAAAGCTTGTTAAAGAGATTATGGACTATAAATTCCATAATTAGCAGCCAGAAGGCGTTAATAAACACCAGTGATATGTCATTAAGAGAAGAGCTTCCAATTTTGTGCTAAAGTAATAATGTTGTATACTATTATATCCCAATATACATAATTTATTGTGGAACATCAGCCTGTTAAATTGAGCTCTCTTTTGTCCAGATGGCGTTCTAAATTATATTTGCAGACGAAAAAAAAGATAAAAGAACATTTGGCAAAGGTAGTAGTATCAGCAGATGAGGCCAACACTTTCTTTGAAGAGTTTCATTGCAGCATCCTTGGTGGACACTGTGGGGCTGACAAAACCCATCATGCAGTGATCACCCGCTACTACTGGCCTGGGATGGAAGCGGATATCCACAAATGGGTAAGCAAACATTTTCATCCTTTTACAGTCTTAGAAGCAATTTATGTGTGAGCAGTTTCAGACTTTGTAGTAACAAAAGCAGAGTAACTAAAAGCAAAAGCATTAATCTAATTTTAGTTTGACTATATCCTCTTTTCTTAATGTTTTCCTGCTGCAAGTTATTTCATAATTTCAGATGGTTTGAATTTTTTTTCCAAGGTTGCCCAGTGTCCAGATTGCCAGGCAAAGAGGGCCAGTCTTAAAAAAAAAAAAAAAAAAACACTCAGTACAATCCAATAGAGGTTTGGTTATGTTTGCAGTTTAAGAGCCTTTTAACAAAATGTCCTTACGTGTAATGAGGCCATTTAACCTTTTTACCACTTTTCAGGTAACAGAGCCATTTGAATTGGTTGGGATGGACCTGTCAGAAATATGTTTTTCCTTGGACCCAGGAGTTCAGGACACAGGAGGAAGACTGAATGTTTATAGAAAAAGGAACAGAATAAATACAGTGAATAGGGAGGTGAGGAATGCCCAGACAGGTAGAGGGTTACGGGCGACGAGGATGAGCAGACAGACAGACCAGGTACTAGATCAAATGGCCGGCGAGTAACAGTTCAGCGGGCAGGTTAACTATAGACGGCTTGAAGATGAGTTGTGGGTGTGCAGGCAGATTACCAGGAGGATGACTTGTAGATGCGTGGTGGCAGAGGACAGCTTGAAGTCGAGTGGTGGCTGTGTAGGCAGGTAAACGGGGTACGAAAGTCCAACATGAAATAATCCAGCATGGTTAGAGAGCTTCCTGGGGAACTTGAGAGCAGCCTTGAAGCAACACGATCTGTCAGCGAGCTGTGGTAAAGTCCAGGTATAAATAGACAGGGGGAACAGGTGAAACCTATTGAGGTCAATCAAGGGTGGTGAAGTTGCCAGAGTAATTGTAGAGCAGGACAGGATGTGTAGAAGAGCGGGTGACAAAATATAAGTGCAGGGGAGTAAGTGGAAGTGAGGAACTGAATCATGACAGGACATGATGAAGTTAACTGTAACTGAGGGTGGTAATCAATACATTTGTGTAATGGTTGATTATTTTTCAATGTGGACAGAAGCCTATCATCTGAAGAGTAAGTCTGCAGAAGAGGTGGCCAGTTGCATTCTTGATTTCGTATACAAATTTGGTGCACCTCAAAGACTGCTTACAGACCAGGGAACAGAATTTAAAAACAAGGTACAAAAATTATGAGCACCATTAGATCTTTATTAGTATGCTGTTTTGCAAGCACTGATTATGTCGCATATACATGTGTTTAAGGTTAATTTGAAACTCTGTGAAACCCTTGGTATTAAAGAGAGTTTCTGTGCACCTTATTAACCGCAAACCAATGGTTTAGTTGAGAAGCTAAATGGAACCGTCCAGAGGTAAGTTACCCAGTGTCAAACTGATCTATCTAAAATCAACATGAATGCCAAAATTTAAGACCTAAAACATTTCCTGTTTTGTCATACTATACTTTTCAGGTCTCTAAACAAGCTTTCTCGCCACCATCCAAAACAATGGTACAAATACCTTTAGCCAACTATGTTTGGCTTCCGCTCAAAAAAACAACTAACAACCCAGCACAGTCCATATTATTTGATGTTTGGCAGGGATGCAAGGTACCCATCTGAAGTTCCAAAAGAGTATGAGGTAAGATGCTCATTGTCTTTTCTTTTTAGAAGTTCTGGTTATAAATGTTTAAAGTAGATCAGAATACCATATTAATATTCGGTTTTATAATTGGTGTACTTCTGTAGGTGACTACAGAAAAGGTGGAGAACCTTGTAAGGAATGAAGATTTGTTTGAGGGATTAAAAAACCAAGAGACTGTGTACAAATTGGTAAAAAAATGTCAGGAAAACACAGGAAAAATTTCAAAAAAGAAGGCTGGAAAAGGGAGTTAAAGAAACCTTTAAAATGGGTGACATTGTCCTGAAGACTAACATAAGGGAACAACAAAGAAGAAGAGGAAAGATGGAGAGTGATATGCTGAGCCCATTCACAATAACTGCCATTGAAGGGAAAATTATTACTCTTTCAAATTCCACAACAAAAACAATAGCCAACGTTGATCAGATTATACATTATGTGTAGCCAGAGGAAAGGATTCCCGCAAAACAAAAAATTGAGCCTCTCAAATTGTCCCCTCCTCACAGCCACACAGCCTTACCAGCCTCACCACAAACACTCACACAATTGCCAACCCTCCTCCACCTGCCACCAGCTATCCTCCTCCACCTACTACATCAGCAGGAGAGACTCAGTCAAACCAGAGTAACCACACTAGCATTTCAGTAAGATAGAATGATATATATGTGTTTTCAACTCCTAACATGTATTAAATTTTTAGTTCTTGAAGACATATGGAACAAAAACAAAGGAGAGATCCTGTGGGCCAAACTCGGGCCATACAAAATATTTACTGATTATCTCCGGAACCTGTCACCAGGAAAGGAACTAGAGAGTGAGGTAATTTATCTTTAACCCAGTTTATATTTTTTAAGTTTTTTCAGTAGTGTACCTCACAGACATTTACAATTGCCTAATTTTGTTTGTAGATTATAAATGCCTACCTTTTCTGTGTGGCAAAGACAGTCCCCCAAAAGATTAACGTTATTGACACCTTCGAAATGACGGCCATTTGGAATGGTAAATCAAAGGGATTAAGAAAGGTAAGGCAACATTTTTTTTCAGTGTATTATTTATAGTGATTATGCCATCCTAAACTAAAATGTTTAATTGTAGCTTAATGTCTTAAACTGGGACATTTGGATTGGTGGTGTCCACAAGGACAGACATTGGACTCTAGTTGTAAGTATTCTTTAAGGCAATTTCTACAAACTATATTTAGTCCTGCACTCAGATATTAATATGGTCTATCCTTTAAAGGCCATGTATCCAAAGGAAGGACGGGCTCTGTTTGTGGACCCCTTTGGAGCCACATCAAGTCAGATCAAACAGTGTAGGGACTCAACAAGGTAAGCATCAGATTGTCATTGTTTTTACGCTTCTTAGACATGTATATTAATAAAGTATTCCTTGCTTCAGGGCTTTCTTGCGTAAAAAAAAACGTACATATTTCCAAATGGACTTGCAACACAATTTCGCATCCCCGGCAGCAGGATTCTACATCCTGTGGAGTGTTTATCTGCAAAGTAAGAAATGCACTATATGATGCATTCACAATTCTAAAATCATTTAAATAACAATTATCTGGTGTAGGAAGGCAAACTGGTTGACGTCTCCATCAATCAAGAGAACATCAACTCAATATGCATGGAGATGGCCACAAAAATAATGGCAGAATCTGGTTGGCTTTATTAATCTTTGCATGTATAACATAATCTGGGACACGTTTACGCAAACAGAGGCCCAAAGACAAAATAGTAAGGTATAGATTCAACATTTTATTAAAAACAGACTAAGGCAACACACAAGCAGAGGCCTCACTGCTCGTTCCTTTCGACCAACAGCTTCCGTATTTACGTGCATTGTTCAAACTGCATCCGGGTGTTGACGGTCACCTTTACTCAAACAAATCAAGCCTCAAAAGAACAATTACAACCAAGTTATTGGCAATGAAACGAACAACAGACAAACTGGCATAGATGAGGACGGCTAATGTGTTTTCTTCCTGCTTTCAACAGTTGCCATAACTACGAGCAACAACCAACGCTTTCGGAAGTCGGTCACCAGCTGACGTGGTCGCTGGTAAATTTGAAACACCGGTCACGGACGGTGAACCTGTTTAGGGACGTGGCAAGTTACAATCCTAATCATCATAGATTAAATATTGCTGTGTGTACAGTGGCCCCTAGGGAAGGTGCATGTACAAATATACAAGCACAAACTAAAAGGATGCGCTGCAAATCAGAAAACTCGTACAAATGGAAAATTACAAACCAAAAGGAAACTTTTGTTCCCTATGTTGGTAACTTATGCTCAACAGAAAGACTTTGTGCTTTCTGCTGCCATTCCAATCCAAAAAACCCAGTGTCAATATCTTGCCAAAACTGTCCAAAAAAAATCGGTCTTATTCCTTCCTTCAAGCTCGGGTCCTCTACCAGAGGCCTGGGAGCTTGAGGGTCCTGCGCGGTATCTTAGCTGTTCCTAGCACTAAGCTCTTCTGGACAGAGATCTCAGATGTTGTTCCTGGAATCTGCTGGAGCTACTCTGGCAGAATGGGTGTTTTCTATCAAGTGTTTCTATCAGCACTGCTAGCACTTGTGCCTTCAACCTCCACATCTTTTCTAACTCTTCTTTCAGCCCTTAATATTTCTCTAGCTTCTCCTATTCCTTCTTCGTGATGTTTCTATCACTTGGGTTTGCCACATCTACTACTACAGCCTTTTTCTCCTCTTTGTCCACTACTATTATGTCGGGTTGGTTGGCCATTACTATTTTGTCATTCTATATCTGAAAGTCCCACAGGGTCTTATATCTGTCATTCTCATTGTTGTATGCTGGATTGTCTCAGGGGCTTTCGTTTGGGTTTGGGTTGGATTTAATGTGAAACCCTCTGTGCATTGAAAGGAGCTTCCTTGTTTTAATGTCACAGCAGAGGAATGAAGGTTAGTCACGGCAAGACAGAATACATGTGTGTGAATGAGAGGGACCCAATTGGAACAGTGAGGTTCAAGGGAGCAGAGAGACAGGAGGTGTAGGACTTAGAGTCAAAGAGGCGTGTGCAAGCTGGTTGGACTGGGTGGAGAAACGTGTCAGGTGTGTTGTGTGATAAGGGAGTATCAGCAAGAATAAAAGGAAAGATATTCAAGACATTGCTGAGACCAGTGATGTTATATGGCTGAGAGACAAAAGCACTGAAGAAAAGAGAAGAAACAGAGCTGGAGGTTTTTCTGTGGGAGTGACAAGGATGGACAGGATCCGAGGGACAGCTCATTTTAGATTCAATTCAATTCAACTTTATTTATATAGCGCCAATTTACAACAAGATCATCTCAGGGCACTCTACATAATAAAGTCCCCCTTGAGCAGCCATAGGCAACAGAGGAAAGGAAAAACCTTCCTTTAACGGAAGAAACCTCTGGTAGAACCAGGCTCAGGGTGGGCGGACATCTGCCTTGACCGGTCGGGGTAAGTGGAAAGTGGAGAGAGAAAAGAACAGAGCAACCAAAGCAACAACAAAACATTGGGCAGGTTAGTAGGACCAGTAGCTACGCACTGGAGGACACACAGCGCCAAATCCGGGGAAACCTGAAGACAGGGACAAAGAGGCGGGGACAGAGAGAGGGAGAAAGACTACTACGGGACAAAGAAGACAGAGTTAATGTCATACAGTGGTGACATTATAAATGTGGGGTGATACAAGATAATGAAGAGAAGAGGAAAGTGGCTCAGTGCAGAGTCCCCCAGCAGTCTAAGCCTATAGCAGCATGACTATAACCAACTATAAGCTTTGTCAAAGAGGAAGGTTTTGAGCCTAATCCTAAAAGTATACGGGGTGTCTGCTTCCCGAATCTGGACTGGGAGCTGGTTCCACAGGAGAGGAGCTTGATAGCTAAAGGCTCTGCCTCCCATTCTATTTTTGGAAATTCTGGGAACCAAAAGTAAGCCTGCATTTTGGACCGAAGTGGTCTAGTAGGATGATATGGTACTAGGAGATCTTTTAGATATGATGAAGCTTGACTGTTTAGAGCTTTATAGGTAAGGAGAAGGGTTTTAAATTCTATTCTGCATTTAATTGGAAGCCAATGGAAAGAAGGTAATGAAGGTGAAATATGATCTCTCTTACCAATCCCAGTCAGCAATTTTGCTGCAGCATTTTGGATTAATTGGAGGCTTTTTAGAGAGTTACTGGGGCAGCCTGAATGTAGAGAATTACAGTAGTCCAATCTAGAAGTAACAAATGCATGGACCAGTTTTTCAGCATCACTTTGAGAGAAGATGTTCCTAATTTTGGCAATGTTTCTTAGGTGGAAGAAGGCTGTTCTAGAGATTTGTTTTATGTGTGAGGTAAATGACAAATCCTGGTCAAAAATGACTCAGAGATTCCTTGCAGTACTACTGGGGGCAAGAGTTATGTCATCTAAAGTAATGATATGGTTAGAAAACGTGTTTCTTAGACTTTTAGGCCCAAATACAATAACTTCAGTTTTATCTGAGTTTAGAAGAAGGAAATTATACGTCATCCAGTCCCTTATGTCTTTTAGACATGCTTGTAGTTTGATTAATTGGTTTGTTTCATCAGGTTTCTTAGATAGATATAACTGCGTGTCATCGGCGTAGCAGTGTTTTCTAATAATGTTGCCAAGGGGAGACATATATAGAGTAAAGAGTATTGGTCCTAACACAGAGCCTTGTGGAATTCCATAACTAACATTTGTGTATGTGGAAGATTCATCATTAACATGAACAAATTGGAATCTATCGGATAGATACGATTTAAACCAATTTGGTGCAGTTCCTTTAATTGCAGTGCAGGTGGTCACATAATTGCTTTACAACTACTTTTTCAAGTATTTTAGAAATAAAGGGGAGATTGGATATTGGTCTGTAATTGGCTAAGATACCTGGAAAGGTTTTTTAAGTAGAGGTTTGATTACAGCTACCTTATAGGCCTTTGGTACAAATCCTGTTTGTAAAGATAGATTAATGATATCTAATATGAACGTGTCTAATAAGGGTAGAGCATCTTTGAGCAGTCTTAACTGGAATAGGGTCTAGCAGACATGTTGTTGGTTTAAATGCCATAATAGTTGAAGTTAACTCAGAAAGCTCTATGGGCACAAAGCAGTCTAAAAGGGACTGAGGACTTACTAATGATTCTAATTCTAATAGTTGTATTTGTGGGGAGGGTCTGGTGAATTTTATTTCTAATAGCCACAATTTTGTTTGTGAAGAAAGTCATGAAGTCATTGCTGCTCAGCGTTGAGGGAATACTAGTTTAAACTGAACTATGGCTCTTAGTCAGCCTGTCTACAATGCTGAAAAGAACCCGGGCCTTGTTCTTGTTTTCCTCTATTAGTGATGAATAATAAGCTGTTCTGGCTTTACGGAGTGCTAATTTGTATAAGTATAAACTCTTTTTCCAGGCTAAGCGTGATTCTTGTGAATGAGTGGAACGCCACTTCCTTTCTAGTTTTCATGACGCCTGCTTTAAATTGCGGGTTTGCGAGCTATACTATGAAGATCGCCTGTTCAGAATTACTGCCTTCTTTTACAGAGGGGCAACACTATCAAGTATAGAATGTAAAGATGCTGCATAATTATCAATCAGGTAATCAACTTGTACAGGAGTACAGTTTATGAGGCTACTCTCAGTTATATCGGTACATGTTGAAGTATATGATGAAGGGATCATTTCCTTAAATTTGTTCACAGTGTTTTCAGATAAACACCTACTGAAGCAAAACTTCTTTCTAGCTGCTGTGTAGTCCATTAAACTAAATTCAAATGTTATTAGAAAATGGTCGGAGAGAACAGATTTATGAGGAAATACTGTTAGTTTATCAATTTCAATGCCGTATGGAAGGACAAGGTCTAGGGTGTGACTAAAACAATGAGTGGCTTCGTTTACATTTTGAGAGAAACCAATTGAATCTAATAATGAAGTAAATGCTGTGTTGAGGGAGTTACTGTCAGCATCTACATGAATGTTAAAGTCGCCCACTATGACGACTTTATCTGCACTAAGCACTAAGTCGGCTAGAAAATCTGAGAATTCAGTCAAAAATTCAGAATAAGGGACTGGAGGACGGTACACAATAACAAATAGAAGTGGATATTGAGTTTTCCAAATTGGGTGTGAAAGTCTCAGAGTAAGACTCTCAAATGGGTTATAATTATGTTTAGGTCTAGGTTCTATCGGTAAGCTTGAGTGATAGATTGCTGCTACTCCTCCACCTCGGCCTGAGCTTCTAGGAACATGATAGTTAATATGACTTGGGGGGGTCGACTCATTTAAACTGACATATTCTTCTTTCTGGAACCAGGTTTCAGTGAGACAAAATAAATTGAATTGATGATCGCTTATCAAGTCATTTACTAACAGAGATTTAGATGAGAGAGATCTGATATTTAATAATCCACATTTAATTGTTTTAGGTTTTTGTTCAGTAAGAGGAGCAGTCCTGATTTTTATTAAGTTATTATGATTAACTCCTCTTGTGATCATTTTTAGTTTGTAAAATTTAGTTAATCGGGGAACAGACACAGTCTCTATAGGAATGTGGGAGTTGTGGGGGGTAACCGCGGTAAGGATACTGCAGAGAGGTGTGTAGGACTGGATCTCTGCATCCTAGGCTCAACTCTGCACTGTCAATCTTTTGGTTGTCTAATAAAATCAGCCATATTTTTTGATAAGACAGAGGCACCATCAAAAGTAGGATGGATGCCATCTCTCCTAATCAGCCTAGGTTTTCCCCAAAAACTTTTCCAATTGTCAATGTAGCCCAAATCGTTTGCTGGACACCACCTAGACAGCCAGCGGTTGAGTGACGACATGCGCCTATACATGTTGTCACTGATCAGATTTGGCAGCGGTCCAGAGAAAACTACGGAGTCCGACATTGTCTATGCAAAGTTACACACCGATTCAATATTTGTTTTAGTGACCTCCGATTTGCGTAATCGGGCGTCATTTGTTCCTGTATGAATGATAATCTTACGGTATCTATGTTTATCCTAAGACAGGAGTTTCAAATAGAATTCGATGTCGCCCGCTCATGCCCCAGGGTAACATTTGACTATGGACCCTGGCGTCTCCAACTTCACGTTTCTGACTATGGAGTCGCCAATTACCAGAGTTCGTTCCTCAGCGGGTGTGTCGCTGAGTGGAGAAAAACGATTAGAAATGTGAGCCGGCTGGTGGTGAACCTCGGGCGTCTGTTTAGCATTAGATTGCTTACGAACCGTCACCCAGCCGGCCTGGCTTCCCGGCTGCTTGGGTACTGCTGGGGAACATCTAACAGTGGCTAAGCTAACAGTGGCTATGCTAGGTTGGTCCGCACCAGCTACCGGGGCCTGACTAGCTGGATCGTTTTCCATGGTGCAGAGCCAAGCTTCCAATTCAGAGAGCCTCAACATTCAGAGATGTTTTGGAGATAAAGTCAGGGAGGCCAGACTGAGGTGGTTTGGACATGTTCAGAGGAGAGATTGTATATATTGGCAGAAGTATGTAAAGGTTGGAGCTGCCAGGCAGGAGGACTAGAGAAAGACGAAAGAGGACATTTATGAATGTAGAGAGAGAGGACATCAAGGAAGTTGGTGCATGGAAAGAGGATGTATAGGATAAGATTAGACTGACGAAGATTATTCACTGTGATGACCCCTTAAAGGGAAAAGCCTAAAGGAAAAGTAGAAGGCAACTTCTTAAATTCCCATTGCTACGCTGATGACACACAACTGTATCCATCTATGGAACCAGATGTAAAAAATAATCAAACTTAAAGCATGTCTACAGGCATGAAGACCAGGTTGACCAACAATTTCCTACTTCTAAATGCAGACAGAACTGAAGTCATTGTAACTAAAGTCATAGTATTTGTGAATTGGAATGCCGTAGCTCATTGGGTAAGTCAGTTGTCCATGAATCACAAAGTTTGGTAGCTCAATTGCCAATCCCTACATGCTGAAATGTCCTTGGGCAAGATGCTGAACCGTAACTAATCTAAAATGCTGCAGCTGAGTAATGACTGGAATTTACAAGAGATCGTATTTCACCTCCATTAGCTTTTCTCCATTGGATTCCCATTAAATGTACAATGGAATTTAAAATCTCTTATCTATAAAGCTATAGTCCTTATAAACCACTTCGGTCCCAAAATGCAGGTCTACTTGAGGTTCCCAGAATCTCCAAATGTAGAATTGGAGGCAGAGCCTTTAGCTATCAAGCTTCTCTCCTGTGGAACCAGCTCCTAGTCCTTTATATGTCACCACTGTAGGAGATTAACTCTGTGTCTTCTTTCTCCCACTGGGCCTCTTACATAATCTTGTCTTATTAACCAAAACCTGTAAACAAATATTGTCTTGTGTCACATAATTACGTATTTTAAGCACATAGTGAAGTAAAACGTTAATATTGATATTAATATTTTTTTTTTTTCTCTCTATAACCACTTCCTGGCTCTGTAAATATGTGATGCAACTAGCAAGAGACAGACGTCAGTGCTCAGCAGAGAGAGAGAGATGAAGGTTGAGAGAGAAAGTGATCAGTTTTCTGACAGAGTTCTGACAATAAATGATAAATCAGTGGTCTGACAGAGTTTTAGTCAGAAGCTGTCAGGGCTGCAGCTTCTCCTCCTCCTCTCTCTGAGGATGGAGGACCAGGACGGAGCAGAGCTCTTCTTTCCACAACTCCTCAATGTCTCCTGCAGGAAACCAAAGACCAGTCAGTCTGATATTGTCCTCATGTATTTGCTGTTCTTTACCTCTGTGTTCACTGTGACTCTCAACCTGCTCGTCATCATCTCAGTCTCCCACTTCAGGCAAAGATAAACTCAACAAAACTTACGACTGATTATTTTTAGAAGTGTGAACTGTTTGATTTAAAAGAAAATGTTAATTAACTTCACATCTTGACATCAGACGTATTTTCTGCTTTGTTTTTGAAAGTTAAATCTGCAGATGTGCCACATATAAGACACTTTACATCAATGTCTGATATTACATTACATGTCTTTGTGTCCCTACAGGCAGCTGCACACACCCTCCAACCTCCTCATCCTCTCTTTTGCTGTGTCAGACTTTCTCTCTGGGCTTGTTTCACCAGTAGAAGCTCAAAGACAAACGGCCTGTTGGTTTGTTGGTGACCTCCTGTGTTCTCTACATGTTTATGTGGCTTCATTTTCTCTCTTTGCCTCAGTAGGAAACATGATACTTATATCAGTCGACCGTTATGTGGCTATTTGTGACCCTCTGCATTACCCCACCAGAGTCACTGTGACCAGAGTTAAAATTATTGTTTGTATGTGTTGGATCGGTTCCATTGTCTATTACAGTATCACTTTAAGGTACAATCTGAGAGAACCGGGTAAGTTTAATACCTGCTATGGACAAAGTGTCCCCGAAATTTAATACTTGGAGGCAATGTTTGAATTAGTTTTTACATTTTTTATACCAATCACTGTGATCATAATTCTGTATATGAGAGTGTTTGTGACGGCTGTGTCTCAGGCTCGGGCCATGCACTCTCATGTTGCAGGCGTCGCACTTCAATGTTCAGGGACTAGAAAGACTAAGAAATCTGAGCTGAAAGCAGCCAGGACTTTGGGTGTTGTTGTAGTTGTGTTCCTAATGTTTTTTTGCCCGTATTTCTGTCTTTTACTCTTATAAATGTTCAAACTGTTCCTCCAGCCTCTGGTGTCCTTATGTTGTTTATGGGCCCCTGTCTGAACCCTGTGATTTACGCCTTGTTCTACCGCTGGTTTAGAAAAGCTCTCAGACTCATTTTCTCTCTACAGATCCAACATGCTGTAAACAGAGACCACTCATACATGCTCCCTGCTGCAGATATCTAACCTGTGTATTTACACTCTGATTCTGAAGGAAATGAACAGCGATGCTTCAGTGGTGAGATGTTTCACCTGTTGCTGAAATAAGCTGGAAATAAATTGTTACAACATAAATTGTTTCCCAAGAGTTGTAAAACATTACTGAAAGATATAGGTAAACTTGAAATTATTAAAGCAAGAAAGCATGAAGTTCAAACAAAGTTGAAGAAGATTTCATTTAAATACATTTGAAAAATGGCAGAAAAATTTTAAATTTAACAGTAATAGTCTCTGGTTCGAATCTACCTGCCAGCCTTTCTGTGTGAAAAGTGTTCCCATGTGCTTGTGTGGGTTTCCTCCCACAGTCCAACAGCATGCATTGTATTAATATTCCTATGCTGTGTACGAGCTAGGTGGCCCAAAACACACGTATATTGGCTCACTGGGTTTAGGATTGCAGATGTTTATGGAATGTTCCAGGGCATTGTAATACAGTAGAATTTTCCCCCTTCTGATAGTTTCAACCACAGAAATTAGAACCTTGTAAAATTAGAATCACTATGTAGCATCCATTTGTTATAAAACCTAAACCTTGGACAACAGGAGTTTGGCATCCAACCCCCACGTGGAAAGCAAGGGCGAGGTAGACTGACCCGGCAATAAACTTTCTTTATAAAACAATCCAGCTCTATCCTCCCCAGGACCAGATAACACCAAAAAGAACTGAGTAAAACAAACAAACCACATCTGGCTTAAAGCCCCGAATTGACACTCATGCAATTAGCATAAATTTTGCCATGAGTCTTTCAATCCCCAGACCCCAAGCTGTCTCCTAACTCACTTGCAAATGACATTCTTTTCAAGATGGTACCAGCTCTCTGGAAAGGAATTTGCAAAACAACCATAAAACTTGAGGTGCGAGACCACTTGAGACAGAAAGACTTTGTTTAAACTCAAACCCCAAAACAGGGACAAATCAGCTATCAAGCTTCATAAAACTCAATGTGTTCAGAAGCAAATTTGGAACAATTTGACATGATACCGTCCTTTCTACGACGAGAAATGACGGAGTTATAAAATAAACGTTGTAATTCAGAATGACGTGAAAGAGTAACACGGCACAACATTGCCACCCTTGGGTGGAAATTATAAATGCATCCCGAAGATATTAGTCTATAGAAAGAAACTAAACTGCATTAATTTGTTGTATGAAAGTTAAAACACAATGTCATATTCTTCTGTTAATTCTGTATATTACACATACATGTTACATATTCATGCACACCTTAGTTATGTAAACGTGATCATGTCATGTTATATTAATTCACTACGATGTCCAGATAATGCATGACTGAATTCCTAATTGTTGTTGTGTGTTCTTAACGTGTATTAATATTTAATAGACAAAGATAATTTCCCATTAAATAATCATTGGATTCCATCTATTCATCTAATCAGAACTCTCACATGTATGTTGAAATGAGACACCGATTATAACACGCAGTGATCATGTTCTTTTAAGCATTTTAACCTCCATAGGAGTTTGCACAGTATAACAATTGTAAGAAGTTGCTTTATTTTATAGTATGAGATTTTGGGCTTGATGAAAAGAGAAATCTATATTTGACTTCGTGTGATTAAACCGAACAAAGATTTAATGTGATCTAGAGGAGGGACTAGCTCTGCCCTCCGCGGTAAATTTGAATTCAGCAGCGACGCCTCATAGTCTTGGCGACGCCCCAACGTTATAAAATAAAGTTAAAATTCCTTTGTTCAGAGAGAGCCGAGGAGTTCCAGAGTTCCAGTAGAAGTCGCGCAGAGTTCCACTTCGAGCTCCATCCTGAAGAAGAAATGTGCCTCAGTTAAGAAAGCTTTGGTGAAGTTGTTAAAATTACTTTTTGTCGTCAATTCTCTCGTTTGTAACTTTTCGAACTATTTTTAAAGCGCGCACGTCTTTGCTGCCTATTTTTGTATTAGTTAATGTTGACGATCGGAACTCCAAGCCAAACTGCCATTTTTGTTTGTAACTAGAAAATCCGTCAAAGTTAGTCCAGACCGAGCCCGAGATTTTTATTGAATAGCCATATTTTTATCAACCAGTTTAGTTTAACTATTTCAATTTAACATTTCGGCTCCATTCCGGACCGGACAACCAGCGCCTCTGTAATTCGACTCAGCCAGCAGCAGAACCAGACCACGTTACTGGAGCCTGCCATATGACCAGGTGAACGCTCCTGTGGGCCGGAGAAATCTTGCAGCCACAGCGGATCCTCGCTCTGATAGCT
The DNA here is from genome assembly GCA_033026295.1 of Channa striata. Taxonomy (NCBI): domain Eukaryota; kingdom Metazoa; phylum Chordata; class Actinopteri; order Anabantiformes; family Channidae; genus Channa; species Channa striata. Next base: position 22,175,531 of record CM065177.1, on the reverse strand, counting down.
CGCCTGTTAACAGACCCGAGATGGTCCGTCCTGCTCTACAAAAGAACTGGTACCGATTGACGGCTAACCTGGCAGAACAACCTCCAGCGTCTCCTAGGCCAAGTACAAATATCTCTCTCTATTCTATGAAAAGGGCTGGTGTCCGTAAGGCCAATGAACCATTGGAGCCTTTATGAAGTTTCATTGTAGAGTTTCTAAAATATAATTTCCGTTACTTAGAGGTAAATAGTGACTCCAATCCTTTCCTCTAGCCCAAATTCACAAGAAACAACAGGCTTGATGCGGGAAACATGGAAAGTAGGATGAATTTTAAGAGGTTTAGGAAGCAATAATCTTACCTCTCTGGGGTTGATTACCTTGGAAACTGATGAAGTCCCCTCTCAACGCGGAGGGGAATGTTCCCCGTGGAAAGCCACACGCTCGGTATGAGCGTGCACAGCTGTGGCGTCTGTCAGCAGATCGTTGTAAGAGTCTGAGGTCCTGGTCAAAGTGGTGTGCGCTCTCCTCCAGGCCGGCCAACATATTTGTGTTCAAATGCCGAGGAGTCACGTTCCCTGGCATCAAACAATAGAGGTTGATAACCGTACACAACCTGAAAAGGAGTCAACTCTGTGGAGGCCGATGGGAGCGAATTGTGAGCATACTCTACCTAGATTAAATTCTGTGACCAGAAGGATGGGTCCCTAGAGACAAGAATCCAGAGCCTGGTCTCCAGATCCTGATTCAATCTCTCAGACTGCCCGTTAGATTGGTGGTGGAAACCGGAAGAGAGGCTGACGGAGATCCCGAGCAACCGAAAAAACTCTCGCCAATACTTGAAAATGAACTGGTGGCCACGGTCAGAGATGACATCGCAGGAAAGGCTTTGGACGCTGAAAACATGATTAATCAGTATCCGAGCAGTCTCTTTGGCAGATGGTAGGGTGGACAAAGGGATAAAGTGAACCATTTTAGAAAACCTGTCAACCACTGTGAGAATGACCGTGTTGCCCTGGGATGGAGGAAGTCCTGTGACAAAATCTAATGAGAAGTGAGACCAGGGATATTTGGGAATGAAAAGAGGGAGATGCAAGCCTGAAGGCGGGCGGCAACTGGGTTTTGATTGGGAGCAGGTAGGACAGGCTGAAACAAACTCCTGAACATCTTTAGCGAGTCTGGGTCACCAAAATCTCGGACGGATGACAAAGAGGGTATTGGGAAATACCGGGGTGGCAGAAGAGATGGGAGGAGTGACACCAATCTAGCACCTTGGAACGCAGGTGATCGGAAACGTAAAGACAGCCCTGTGGACAAGAGGAAGGGATTTAAGTGTGGGGCAGCACTTTTGACACCTCTTCCTCGATTTCGAAACTAGTTACAGCTAAACGGACAGATGGGGGCAGGATGTATTTTGTTTCTTTACTGGCCGAGGAAGGATCAAAAACCTGATAGAGCGCATCAACCTTGGCATTTTTATGACCAGGGCGATAGGATAGGGTAAACTGAAACCTGTTAAAGAAGAGGGCCCAGGGTGCCTGCCGGGGATTATGCGTTTAGCAGTTTTGACCAGTGCCTTCACTCCTCCAGTGTCAGTTTAACTGCAAATAACATTGCCAATGTCATAATTCTGCTCAGCATCAGAGAGACAACGTGAAAAGAAAGCGCCTGGATGTATTTTAGAATCCTCCCCAGACCTCTGGGAAAGAACCGCTCCCACACCCACAGTGAAGGCTTCTACTTCAACTGTAAACTGTCTTCCCGGGTTAGTCAGCGTGAGAATAGGGGCCAAAGAGAGCACAACTTTCAGGTAGGCTCTTTCGGCCGTAAGAGACCAAATAAACGGCTTCTTGGAGGAGGTCAGAGCATGTAGTGGGGCAGCAATGGAAATGTAATTTATAATGAACCTCTATAAAGGTTATTCTGCATAAGTCGAGTGCGTACTTTTCTGACATGTGAAATGTGTTCAGTCTCAGAAGGGGAGAAGATTAGAATCTCGTCTAGGTAGACAAAAAAATTTTTCATATCTCCCAAAACATCATTGAGTAGCTTTTGAAAACGGCTGGGGCATTAGTCAAACCGAATGCCGAACTAAATACTCAAAATGTCCTACCGGGTGTTGGAGGCTGTCTTCCACTCCGCCCCTCCAGACGACGGTAGGCTTTCCTACACCTCAGCGCCCTGCAGGAGTTCAAAACCGTGGAAATGAGAGGTAAATGATAATGGTTAGGCACAGTAATATTATTAAGACCTCAGTAATCAATACAGGGTGAAAGTCCCCCATCCTTCTTACCTGCAAAGAAAAACCTGCCCCTGCCGGAGAGTATGAGGGACGTATGAGACCAGCTGCAGTAACTTGTTAATGTAGGTAGTCACGGCCTCGTGCTCAGGGGTGGAGAGGGAATATAATCTACCCCGATGAGGAACAGCACCCGAAAACAACACGATGGCACAGTCATAGGGTCGGTGTGGGGGAAGAGAGGTGGCTTTTTCCTTGGAAAAAAATACTTTTAAATCTAGATATCGTTTAGGTACATTAGACAGGTCGATATTGACAGGATCAGTGGAATCTTTAATCTACGAGCTCATCCTTGAATTCCGGGTTCGCTCCGGAATCTATGAGCGTGGCAAGGGGAGTCAAACTGTTAGTTAGTTAGCCGCAGCGTTAGATTCAACACAGGTAGAGTAGGATGGGGGAAGAGTGCTACGAGTATGACTCAGCAGTTGCCCCCCCCCCCGGTGCAGCAGGGAAACATGATGGGGCACTTTGAAACTAGAATCTCGAATTCTGTGATACACTACTATACAAGTGTCAATGTGGGCATTAAGTGGCTCGGGGAGTTCGCGAGTGGCAAACTCATCTTCTAAAGACTCAGGCCTTGATAAAATCTTTCAACTAGTGCAGACTCGTTCCAAGAACACAGTTCTGAACTCGACCACATATTTCGAATCCGTCCCCATTCCCTGAGTGAACTTAGATAACTGTCGTGAAGCATCCCATTCAAATTATGCAGGACCAAAAACCCTGAGTAAATCTTGGCAAAAGTCTCGAAAGAGAGAACTGACCAGGAACCCCTCTCCCATTCGGCTGTTCTCCAGACCCCTGCCCGACCTGACAGTTGGGAAACAACATAGGCAAACAACTGGTAATCAGATATCTGAAGAGTACTTAGCTCAAAACACGACGGAGGTGTGGACAGCAAAGTGCTTGAGGTTGATCTGGCAGGGAGAAGCAGGTGAGTGGGACTTAAGAATAGGAGGCGACGGGTGGCATGAGTTACACTGAGAAGGAGCAAATGGGAGGAGCAGAGTAGAAGCGGAAAGGCGGATGAGCAATCAAAATCGCAACCAGGGTGGTAGTCGGGGTGGAAAATCATGACACTGTGTCTTCTTTCTCCTGTAGTTGTCTTTCTCCCACTGCGCCTCTTACATAAACTGTCTTATATGCAGGTATTAACCAAAATCTATAAACAAATGTTATCTTGTGTCACATTATAGCATTTTATGAACACAGTGTGGTAAAATGTGGTCTTGATATGGAAATTTCTTTATAATCCCGCCCTGGCTCTGTAAGTAGTGCAACTAGCAAGAGACAGAAATCAATACGAGAGAGAGAAAGAGAGAGAGAGAGAAAGGGAGGGATGAAGGTTATGACAATAAATGATAAATCAGTGGTCTGACAGAGTTTCAGTCAGAAGCTGTCAGGGCTGCAGCTTCTCCTCCTCCTCTCTCTGAGGATGGAGGACCAGGACGGAGCAGAGCTCTGCTTTCCACAACTCCTCAATGTCTCCTGCAGGAAACCAAAGACCAGTCAGTCTGATATTGTCCTCATGTATTTGCTGTTCTTTACCTCTGTGTTCACTGTGACTCTCAACCTGCTCGTCATCATCTCAGTCTCCCACTTCAGGCAAAGATAAACTCAGAAAAACTTACAACTGATTATTTTTATAAGTGTGAATAGTTTGATTTACAAGAAAATGTTAATTAACTTCACATCTTGACAACAGACATATTTTCGTTTTTGCTGACAATGTTTTTGAATGTTAAATCTGCAGATGTGCCACATATAAGACATATCACTTTACATGAATGTCTGATATTACATTACATGTCTTTGTGTCCCTGCAGGCAGCTGCACACACCCTCCAACCTCCTCATCCTCTCTTTGGCTGTGTCAGACTTTCTCTCTGGGCTTGTTTCACCAGTAGAAGCTCATCGACAAACGGCCTGTTGGTTTGTTGGTGACCTCCTGTGTTCTCTATATGTTTATACGGCTTCAATCTCTCTCGCTGCCTCAGTAGGAGTCATGGTTCTTATATCGGTCGACCGTTATGTGGCTATTTGTGACCCTCTGCATTACCCCACCAGAGTCACTGTGACGAGAGTTAAAATTATTGTTTGTGTCTTTTGGATCTGTTCCCTTGTATACTACGGTATCACTTTAAGGTACAATCTGAGTGAACCAGGTAAGTTTAATACCTGCTATGGACAATGTATGACTGAAATTTACTACTTGGAGGCAATGTTTGAATTAGTTATTACATTTTTTAATCCAATCACTGTGATCATAATTCTGTATATGAGAGTGTTTGTGACGGCTGTGTCTCAGGCTCGGGCCATGCGCTCTCATGTTGCAGCCGTCACACTTCAATGTTCAGGGACTGTAACCACTAAGAAATCTGAGCTGAAAGCAGCCAGGACTCTGGGTGTTGTTGTACTTGTTTTTCTTGTGTCTTTTTGTCCATATTACTGTCTCATTTTTATAAATGTTGAAACTGCTCCTCCAGCCTCTGGTGTCTTTTTGTTGTTTATGGGCCCCTGTCTGAACCCTGTGATTTACGCCTTGTTCTACCCCTGGTTTAGAAAAGCTCTCAGACTCATTTTCTCCCTTCAGATTCTACAGCCTGGCTCCCGTGAGACCAACATGCTGTAAACAGAGACTGTGCAGTGACTGAAATGTGATCTGCTCTATGGACAAAGAAATTCATTTGTTGTTCAGTGAGTGAACTGACAAATCCAAACAGTAAAAATGTGCAGTTTTTAAAGTTGTTACTATTTCATATTCTGTTGTATTTTCTCCTGATTGAAGTGATGCTTCATTATTTCCAGTGATGTTGCTTATTATCAGAAACCAGTCATACACACTCCCGGCTGCAGATATCTAACCTGTGTACTTCCTGTCTGATTTTGTCCTGTTTCTGATTTATCTTCTGCTTCCAAACTCTTCGCCTGTTTCCACAAGCACCACACTGTGACGTCTGTCACACAGCTTGATAACATGCAGTTTGTTCCTGTGGCCTCATGTGTCAGTTTAACCATTCTGTTAAACTCTCAGACCAGAGTAAAGAACAGGAAGCTGTTCATACAGTTTCGTAGAGTGTCAGAGTTACAGGGAGAAGTTCCACTTCAAATTCTTTACTTGATTTGGCATAATAACATTTGCTTTTAAATGTATAGTTAAATATTGGAGCAAGAAAGTGATTTCTCAAAAGTTACTTCGGAAACATATTGAAACACTATTGAAATCGGATCCAGCCTATGTGTGTAATGTGAGTATAAGAAAGTCTGAGCACAGTAAGAAACTAGGTTCAGAATAATAAAGTACATTTAAGTTTAAGGAGGTCCAGAAGCAGCTCAGGAGTTTCAAACTTCCTAGTCTAAAACAAGTCTCAAAATTCTTAGTTCACAAAGGCCACAGAGTCTAAAGAGGTGATGCCGAAAATGTGCCAGGGTGGAACAGGTGTCATCCGTCGTCCCAACTCACTGAAAATATCTCCAATTATGTTTTAATTCACTTATTTTGACTCATTCATTGCCCAGAAAATGTCAACACATTTCATTTTGATTGCATTCAGTTGTTTTTTTGTGCTCCTTAAATTTTAAATCATTACATTTGCTCTTTTTTTCACAAACACAATATTCAACAACAATATTCAAATATTATTGCAGAGATTTACCCATTTTATTTTGGGTATGCAATTTCCAAGGAGAGGCCTGAAAAAAGGTTCAGGGCTGATTCAAAATGCACAATAAAGAAAAAAAAAAAACATGGTAATTTTATTTGATGTTGAATTTTTCCTTACCTGTATAAATTAACAGCAGTGCATGCAGAGGCCTCCTAATAACTTGCAGACCAAAGAACAACCTCTGTTTATGGTTCAATTGTGGTTTCATGTGAAAAGTGATCTTGTACCAGAGTTTACCAGAATTTACAGGCCGCATTTATCTATCATTCCTGTGTTTTAAATTGATGCTAAATTGTCATCCAGTTAACAGTATGTCCCTTCAGGATATCCTTAGTGATCATGTATTAAGTCTTGTTTTGTTTTGTTGTAAATGTAGCTGAGGACCTGAGAGGCCATTACAGGTTTGTACCACTGCTTCACATCCTAGACATGGTTACATGTTCCAGTGTGATTTATATTTGAAATCTTTGGATGTGGACAGTTTCTAAGTACAAACCATAACTGTTGAGGGTTTTTAATGATGCTCTTGTAGCCACAGACACTGGGGACTGTGTTGTTTTGGTAATGTTGGCCCTAATAGCTGCCTTCCATACAGTCGACCATCAGATGCTCCTGTCTGACTTGGAGAACTGGGTTGGCATTCAGGAGTGTTTGGGGTCTTATTTAACACACAGATGTTTTTTGTGTTCATGCATGAACTGCATGGTCCTCCATAGCACTCCTCACATGCGGGGTGCCTCAAAGGTCCATCCTTAGGCCTCTGCTTTGTGTATTTACTTCTTCTTGAATTCTCCAAAAACGTTGTATCTCATTTCTCTTTTATGCAGACAACGATCTAAGTTATGTCCCACTAAAAGAGGAAAATGCTTACTGTACAACACAACTCCTACAGTGCATTGTAGAAATTAAGGCATGGATGTCACTGATTATTGGCACATTAATGATAACAAGACTGAGGTCATGTTGTTTGGACCTAGTGATGCCTCCAAAGTTTAGGGTGATCTGGGTTTTTTAAGTCAGTATTTAAAACCTACAGCAACAAACCTGGGTGTGAGACTGGACGGTGATCTGAAAATTTATGCAACTGGCCAAAGCGAAACTGAGAAACCAACTAACTGGGATCCAAATGCTGAAGTCACAATGAGACCAGGAAAAGGGTAAACAAATAATTTATTTGAAAAGCACAAAACCGAAAACAAATGCACAAAAGAAGGCGCTCGCTGCAAAAGCAGGATGTGAAATAAAGAAACAAACTAGGAAAAAACAAATCGCTCACTAAGGTTAGGAGGATAAGAAAAAGTCAAAAATAAAACGCTCTTAAGAAAAGGTAAGAGGATCTATAGTCAAAAACAAGAGAACAAACGCAACAGGACAAGTTAAACTAATACCAAACGTTTCTAACAATATACTCACAAACAAAATTTTGCTCACTGGATGTTTTTACAAAACTAACAAAATAAAACACAAATACCCGAGGCTACAAACGAACTTCTGCGACAAACGAAGGCTGGTGGCCGGGGAATGGACAAAGCGGGAGACAGGGAAGGTATACAGGAAGACACACTAGCAACGAAAAAGACAAACGAGGGTACTTTTAAAGTAAGTAGATGATGATTCAATTCAGGTGTGATGGCTGGGGTCAAACAGAGGAGAGGGAAACAAGAAGGGTTGGGGAGACTGAATGAACCGGAGGAGAACCTCAGCAGGCAAGATGGGGAACTGCAGGGACACACAGAGCACAAGGATGAAAAAACAAAAGACATACAAGAAAACAAAAACCATACAAGTCATAAAACACATAACTTCTGACAGAAACGTTTCTTTTCTCTGCATCACTTTGAGATTTTGATTAATGCTTTTATCATAACTTGTTTAGACTATTGTAATGCACTTTGAGTTGGGCTTAGCCAGATGTCACTTGCTCGTCTTCAGTTAGTTTAATATGTTGCTGCCTCTGGTTTTTAACTGGTCCAGCTAAATTAAAATTAGTTTATTTTTTGTTAACTCAATTTGAGATTCTGGCTTTATTGTTTATTTATCTTGTGTCTGTTCCTTTAAATGTCTTATATCTATAATTTTTCCCTGTATTACTGTTTAGTTTCCACATTATATTATTATTATTATTATTATTATTATTATTATTATTATTATTACTATCATTATTATCTACATTCATTACTAGTTAACACAAGGCTATTACCTTGTTATTATTTATTAAAAACTGTAAAATATTATTTTATTATTTGATTGACAGGTGATATTAAACATGCTGCAAGAGCTGAAGGAGCAAAGCAACACGTGAAAAAAAGTCCTGGTATTATTACAGAAACAAACGTATAAAAATAGCCACTTTAACTTTAATCAGCATGATATTATGTATCTCTAAAGGAATAAAACATGGAGGGGGCAGAGTTTGTAAATTAAAATGACTTCACTTCAGGGGAGTTCTCATCTCCATCTTAACTACGAGTAGAAACAGGGCGTTTTACTACTTTTTATTATTCTTTACGGTGATAAATGTGATGCACAAAAACTGATGTATGTATAGAATTCTGGGATACATCTATTGTTAATACTGGTCTATTACCTTGTTATTACTCATTAAGTGCCATAAATTAACTGGTATTAGTATCTACATTACCCTTTTAGAAAATGTTGCTGTCATGTTCCAGCCCCACAGCCTGATTTGAAAGAAAACACTACAGCCCTATTAGCCCCCCTGTTACTAGCATGCTATTACTTAAATCTCAACTTTGTATTACCTTATTTATATAATTGTCCCGATAATATGAGGTTCAGAGTTTCTGTTTCTGAATTAGAAACAGGAAAAAAATTACAGTAGAATTACACAGGTTAGATATCTGCAGCAGGAAGTGTGTGGCTAGCTAGTAATAAAAAGAACCTTCACTTGAAATACTGAAGCATCACTTCAGTCAGGGAAAAAAAACAACACATTATTTGACACTAACTTCACATTTTCTCTGTTTGGATTTGTGAATTCACTCACTGAAGAACATGTACAAATGAATTTCTTTGTCCATAGAGCAGATCACATTTCAGTCACTGCATAGTCTCTGTTTACAGCATGTTGGTCTCACGGGAGCCAGGCTGCAGAATCTGAAGGGAGAAAATGAGTCTGAGAGCTTTTCTAAACCAGGGGTAGAACAAGGCGTAAATCACAGGGTTCAGACAGGGACTGATACAAACCAGAAAGACACTAAAGATTGCAGGGAATACTTCTACAAAAGAGAAACAGAAATATGGACAATAACACATTAAAAACACAACTACAACAGCACCCAGAGTCCTGGCTGCTTTCAGCTCAGATTTCTTAGTGGTTATAGTCCCTGAACATTGAAGTGTGATGGCTGCAACATGAGAGCGCATGGCCCGAGCCTGAGACACAGCCGTCACAAACACTCTCATATACAGAATTATGATCACAGTGATTGGAGCAATAGATGATAAAACTGCATCAATCATTTGTGAAATGCTGTCAGCGCCCCCCACACACTGTCCATAGCAGGAAATAAACAGGCCTGGCTGAGTCAAGACGTCCTTTAAAATAAAAGCATTGTAAAAAACAGAACACATCCAACACATACAAACACACATTTTAACTCTCGTCACAGTGACTCTGGTGGGGTAATGCAGAGGGTCACAAATAGCCACATAACGGTCGACTGATATAAGTATCATGTTTCCAATTGAGGCACCGAGAACGATTGAGGTCACATAAACATACAGAGAACAAACGTGGTCACCTAGAAACCAACAATCTGTTTGTCGATGACCTTCTACTATTGTCATAAAACCAAAGAGAGAATCTGACACAGCCAGAGAGAGGATGAGGAGGTTGGAGGGTGTGTGCAGCTGCCTGCAGGGACACAAAGACATGTCATGTAATATCAGACATTAATGTAAGGTGATATGTCATTGTCAGCGAAGAAGAAAATACGTATTGTATAAAGATGTGAAGTTATTTAAACACTAACATTATCTAGCAAATAAAATGATTAACACTTATAAAAATAATCAGTTTCTACGTTTTGCTGAGTTTATCTTTGCCTGAAGTGGGAGACTGAGATGATGACGAGCAGGTTGAGAGTCACAGTGAACACTGAGGTAAAGAACAGCAAATACATGAGGACAACGTCAGACTGACTGGTTTTTGGTTTGACGCAGGAGACATTGAAGAGCTGTGGAAAACAGAGCTCTGCTCCGTCCTGGTCCTCCATCCTCAGAGAGAGGAGGAGGAGAAACTGCAGCCCTGACAGCTTCTGACTAAAACTCTGTCAGAAAACTGATTTATCACTTTCTCTCTCAACCTTCATCTCTCTCTCTCTCTCCGCTAAGCACTGACGTCTGTCTGTTGCTAGTTGCACATACTTACAGAGCCAGGAAGTGGTTATAGAGAGAAAAAATCCATATTAAGGTCACGTTTTACTTCACTATGTGCTTAAAATACGTAATTATGTTTTTGTTTACAGGTTTTGTTTAATAAGACAATATTATATAAGAGGCCCAGTGGGAGAAAGAAGACACAGATTTAATGTCCTACAGTGGTGACATATAAATGTGGGGTGAGAGGAGGAAAGTGTCTCAGTGCATCAGGGGTTGGTCCCCCAGCAGTTTAAGTCTAAAGCACCAGGACTAGAACTAACTATAAGCTTCATCAAAGAGGAAGGTTTTGAGCCTAGTCTTAAAATTAGAGAGGGTGTCTGCTTCCCGAATCAGGACTAGGAGCTGGGTTCCACAGGAGAGGAGCTTAACTGGAAGATGGCGCCGGTGTTTGTGGCTGCTCGTCTCCTGCTCGTTTTACCGCTGGTGTTTATTTATTTTCTGGCTTTTGGAACTCTACAGACCAAGTCTCTGCTGGTTTACGATCGTCAGTTCCTTCAGGATCTTCAAAATAATGTTAAGGATCTATGTATATTTGATCCCTATGGACATAGAACTCTGCCGCCGCTCCTGTTGGGAATTCCGACTCACCTGTTGCAGGCCTCTGCTCTTCTCCCTCGGTGAAAACGTCGTCGCAGTAAACGCAGTGGTCAGCTGGTGAAGCTAAAGACCCGCCTGGCTCGATCCCCTTGTTTCTCTCTAACGGGATACGGTTTGCACCTTCCCTTTATTGTGCCCCGGCGTTTCCTGGACCCCATCGGGGCCTGCCTGACACCTGTTGCGGGCAGTGATGAGATTTTCCAGCGTCCCCGCCCCTGCTCCCCTCGGCCAGCGCGGAGTAAACCCCCGTAACCTGAGGGCGCTTCCTCGGCTTTCCTGCGCTAAACCGTAAGCCCCAGTCAGAACCGGCCTGGTGAACGTCAGATTGCTGACCAACAAAACGTTCATCCTGAAGGATTTCTTCTGCTCCCAGGGTTTGGACTTCCTCTGTGTGACAGAGACTTGGGTCGGTGCTGGTGAATGCAGCGCTTTTGTCGAACTTTTACCGGCTGGATGTTCCTACTTTGACACCCCTCGGACGTCGGGCCATGGAGGAGGAACAGGGACTGTGTTTAAAGAGGACTTTAAATGTAAACAGCACGTTTCTCTGCTTCACTTTGCAGCTTCGAGGCGCCTCTATTTGAAGTGGGTCGTTCTGACCCGGTACTGTGCACTGTCATATACCGACCTCCCAAATATAACAAGGACTTTTTAAATGATTTTTCTGAATTTCTGGTTGAAATGATGCCTAACTATGATTGTCTCCTCATTGCTGGTGACTTCAATATACGTGTTGCATTGAAAAACCGCTGGTGAGAGACTTCTTAGCCATTATTGACTCTTTTAATTTGGTGCAATTTGTGGCTGGTCCCACACACAGACAGGGACATACATTAGATCTGGTTCTCTCTCATGGCTTGTCTCTGTCAAACTTAAAGACCTGCATTAATGTGTTCTCTGATCACCTGCCCATTTTATTTGATGCTGACTGTGCAGCAGTTAAATCCTCTGCTCCTGCTCGCCTATGTCGGATTTTTAACCCTTCCACAGCTGGTCAGTTTTCTGCTGCCTTTAACCTGCTATGTCCTCCCTCTGACACGACTGTTGGTGACACAGAGGAACTTAGCTCCTGGTTTCACTCCTCTTGTTGTGCTTTACTGGACACTGTGGCCCCATTAAAAACTGTGTTACCTAAAGCTAAATCTGAGCCTTGGCTCACCAGCAGGACTCGTGAAGCTCGGCAAAAGTGTTGAAAAGCTGAGCGCAGGTGGAAGAAGGATGGGCTGCAGGTCTTCTTACAAATTCTACAGGGCTGCTGGCGTCAGTATCAAAACACTGTTAAAGACGCTAAAAAAAAATACCTCTCAAACGTTATTGTGTCAAACAGCCAAAATCCATGTGTGCTATTTAAGACAATTGATCTTGTTTTAAACCCCTCAACAAGATTATGCAGCCTGGAATCGTCTACTGAAATGTGCAATAATTTCCTGCACTTTTTTACTGAGAAGGTTGTCACCACAAGGGCCTCCATTTCAGCTCCTATCTTTGACCCATCTGATTGTGCTCCTTGTTTGGCTGTGTTTGATACGTTTGAGCCCGTAACACTCTCACTTTTGGAGGAAGTGATTAGCCACATCAAGCCATCAGGCTCCCCTCAAGATGCTTTGCCTCCTCATTTTCTTAAAGAGGTTTTCCCCAGTATAGGGCAGTTGGTTTTACTTATTATAAAAAGAAGCCTGACTTCAGGTGTTGTTCCCGGCAAATTTAAAACATGCAGTGGTACAACCCCTGCTTAAGAAACCAGGTCTAGACCACACTGAGTTAGCTAATTTTAGGCCTATCTCCAAGCTGCCCTTTATCTCTAAAATCCTAGAGAAAATTGTTTATGTGCAGCTGAAATCTTTTTTAGTTGAGCAAAATCTTTTAGAGGTTTTTCAGTCTGGTTTTAAAGCCTTGCATTGCACAGAGTCTCACATGGGGCATCTCCTTTTTTCCCTGTATATACTTCCTCTGGGTTCCATCCTGGGGAAACATGGGATCTCTATTCATTGTTATGCTGATGATACTCAAATTTATATGCCACTGAAGAAAAGTGATGACTTCAGTCCAAAATCATTTCTGTCATGCCTTAACAACATTAAGGAATGGATGGCACTAAGTTTTTTAAAGTTTAACAATAAAAAAACAGAGGTGATGGTTTTCGGTCCAAATGGCTCCCATAAACCCTCCCTACTTGACTTTGGCCCTTTGGCAGTTTGATAAGCAGATTGTTTCAAATCTAGGCTTTAAGATGGACAGTGATTTTAAATTGGATCACCAGATTAGTCCAAAATTAGGTCCAAAATGCTGCTGCTCATCTCATGGTTGGGGCACGTAAGAGGGAGCACATAACTCCCATCCTGGCGACTCTCCACTGGTTGCCTGTGCATTTTAGAGTTCATTTTAAAATTCTTTTATTCGTTTTTAAATCTTTACACGGTCTTGCCCCCACTTGCCGAGCTTCTTATCCCCTATGTTCCTTCCCGGTCTCTCAGGTCAGCTTCTCCTGACAGTACCAAAGTCACGGCGCAAGCCTAGAGGGGACAGAGCATTCGCCATAGCAGCGCCAAAACTGTGGAATGCCCTACCACTGCACATTAGGCTGACACCTTCATTGTTCATTTTTAAAACTTATTTGAAGACCCATTTTTATTCTCTGGCTTTTAATTTATCATGAGGACTCTGTGTTTGTTCCTTTGTTTTATTCTTTTGATTTTATTGTAATTTTATTTACTAGTCACTGTTTTACGTATTGTCTTGTTTTGTGTAGCTGTGTACAGCACTTTGGTCAGCCAAAGCTGTTTTAAAGGGCTTTATAAATAAAGTTGAGTTGATAGCTAAAAGCTCTGCCTCCCATTCTACATTTGGAGATTCTGGGAACCATAAGTAGGACTGAATTTTAGGACCGAAGACATGGAGATCTTTTAGGTAGGATGGAACTTAATAGATAAGAGATTATGAATTCCATTGTACATTTAATCGGAAGCCAATGGAGAGAAGCTAATGGAGGTGAAATATGATTGCTTGGTAATTCAAGTCATTACTCAGCTGCAGCATTTTAGATCAGTTACGGTTCAGCATCTTGCCCAAGGACATTTCAGCATGTAGGTATTGGCAATTGAGCTACCAAACTTTGTGATTCATGGACAACTGACTTACCCAATGAGCAACGGCATTCCAATTCACAAATACTATGACTTCAGTTACCATGACTTCAGTTCTGTCTGCATTTAGAAGTAGGAAATTGTTGGTCAACCTGGTCTTCATGCCTGTAGACATGCTTTAAGTTTGATTAATTATTTTTTACATCTGGTTCCATAGATAGACACAGCTGTGTGTCATCAGCATAGCAATGGGAATTTAAGAAGTTGCCTTCTACTTTTCCTTTAGGCTTTTCCCTATAAGGGGTCATCACAGTGAATAATCTTCGTCCATCTAATCTTATCCTATACATCCTCTTTTCATGCACCAAATACCTTGATGTCCTCTCTCCCTACATTCATAAATGTCCTCTTTCGTCTTTCTGTAGACCTCGTGCCTGGCAGCTCCAACATTTGCATCCTTCTGCCAATATATACAATCTCTCCTCTGAACATGTCCAAACCACCTCAGTCTGGCCTCCCTGACTTTATCTCCAAAACATCTAAGATGAGCTGTCCCTCTATTCCTGTCCATCTTTGTTACTCCCACAGAAAAACCTCAACATCTTAACCTCTCCTACCTCCAGCTCTGCTTCTTCTCTTTTCTTCTGTGCTTTTGTCTCTCAGCCATATAACATCACTGGTCTCAGCAATGTCTTGAATATATTTCCTTTTATTCTTGCTGATACTCCCTTATCACACAACACACCTGACACGTTTCTCCACCCATTCCAACCTGCTTGCACACGCCTCTTTGACTCTAAGTCCTACACCTCCTGTCCCTCTGCTGCCTGTAACCTCACTGTTCCACTTGGGTCCCTCTCATTCACACACATGTATTCTGTCTTGCCGTGACTAAGCTTCATTTCTCTGCTGTGACATTAAAACAAGGAAGCTCCTTTCAATGCACAGAGGGTTTCACATTAAATCCAACACAAACCCAAATGAAAGACAGCGCAGAGGCACTAATCCTAGCAGCACAGGAGCAGGCTCTGAATACAAGGTCAATAAAGGCCAGGGTCTACTATACCAGGTAGGACTAAAGGTGCAGGCTGTGCAAAGATGCCCCTGAGACAATCCAACATATAACAATGAGAATGACAGATATAAGATCCTGTGGGACTTCCACATATAGACTGACAAAATAGTAATGGCCAACCAACCCGACATAGTAGTAGTGGACAAACAGGAGAAAAAGGCTGTAGTAGTAGATGTGGCAAACCCAAGCAATAGAAACATCACAAAGAAGGAATATGAGAAGCTAGAGAAATATCAAGGGCTGAAAGAAGAGTTAGAAAAGATGTGGAGGGTGAAGGCACAAGTGGTACCAGTGCTGATAGAAACACTTCTATTAGCACTGGGGCCGTGACTCCCATACTGCCAGAGTAGCTCCAGCAGATTCCAGGAATAACATCTGAGATCTCTGTCGAGAAGAGCACAGTGCTAGGAACAGCTAAGAAACCGCGCAGGACCCTCAAGCTCCCAGGCCTCTGGTAGAGGACCCAGGCTTGAAGGAAGGAATAAGACCGATTTTTTTGTACATTTTTGGCAAGATATTGACACTGGGTTTTTTGGATTGGAATGGCAGCAGACAGCACAAAGTCAATCTGATGAGCATAAGTTACCAACACAGGGAACAAAAGTTTCCTTTTGGTTTGTGCTTTTCCATTTGTACAAGTTTTCTGATTTGCAGCGCATCCTTGTAGTTTGTGCTTGTATATTTGTACATGCACTGTCCCTAGGGGCCACTGTACACACAGCAATATTTAATCTGTCCAAAAAACCTTTTTCCAGAGTTTTGGTTTGTGTGTCATCCAGGAATGTTCTAAATTGTTATGATTGTAACTTAACCCCAACTTAGAGAACTTCATTGTTTGTAAGGTCTGTATTTCCTTCGAGAAAATACCGATAAAAAAATAAAGTTGAGCACATACTCAGGTATATAGCAGGGAGGGAGGAGCCACGTCCCTAAACAGGTTCCCCGTCCATGACCGGTGTTTCAAATTTACCGACTTTACCGAGTTTTGATCGAATTCCGAAAGCGTCGGTTGTTGCTCGTAGTTACAGCAACTGTTGAAAGCAGGAAGACAACACATTAGCCGTCCTCGTCTGTGCCATTTTGTCTGTTGTTCGTTTCATTACCAATAAACTGGGTTGTAATTGTTCTGTTGAGGCTTGTTTTGTTTGAGTAAAGGTGACGGTCAACACCCGGACGCAGTTTGAACGATGCACGTAAATACAGAAGCTGTTGGTCGAAAGGAACGAGCAGTGAGGCCTCTGCTTGTGTGTTGCCTTGGTCTGTTTTTGATAAAATGTTAAATCTATACGTTACTATTTTGTCTTTGGGCCTCTCTTTGCGTAAACGTGTCCCAGATGAAGTTATTCAGTCGGACTTTGAACATGAAAAAATTATAAAGAGAAAATAAACTAAAGTCAACAGGCAAAACCGCCTCACTATCAGCGTCTGACATGCGTTGTCACAACATTGGACACCTTCACATTTGGCCAGCTGATTCTCTCGCACTGCAACAGCCAGATAAACTTGTGACCACAGTGTCCATGTCATTACTGCGGTTGTCTCTGCTAGGTGGACAATTACATCACAGTTGTCTGTCTTTCATTCAATCCCTATGTCAGAAATAAATCCTCTGACAAGTCTGGAAGCAGTTTGATCAACTTGTGACACTCCAGGCCTAAAGTTATTTGGCGTCTCCAGAAAGTGGCACACCTCTTAACAAAAACACACAGCAAACTAGTTAACAGGACAAGTCAACAATGAATTTTATTCATGCAAAACAAATCCACCATCTTATTATATATCTTGAAAAAAAGTAAAAAATACACAAATAAACTGAACTGTTACTCGCCGGCTATTCGATCTAGTACCTGGTCTGTCTGTCTGCTCATCCTCGTCGCCCGTAACCCTCTACCTGTCTGGGCATTCCTCACCTCTCTATTCAGTGTATTTATTCTGTTCCTTTTTCAATAAACATTCACAATCATCCTCCTGTGTCCAAGGAGAAACATATTTCTGACAGTACGATCTGGCCAGACAGTTGGACCCCCAGGACACTGGAGGTAGATTTACCATGAACCCACTCGAAGTAGTCGAACTTTGGTTTCAGCACAGAGCACAAATGGACAATCAACTTTACCCTACACATAGCTTCAGGGGCTCCCGTCTCGCCATCCGCCAACAACATCAGATAGATCCCTATTTTTTCAAAGGCCTCAGATACAAAACAAAGTCCAAATCTCAGACACCATGCACACCAGTTCCAGCCACAGTCACCCGTCCTCCTGCCCCTGAGTCAGCCAACACCTCTTCTGGCTCGGTTCCTGCTCCTGCTGCTGTCCCTTATCCTGGACCTGCTCGTCCAGCTTCGATTCCTCCACTGAGTCCATCGAACACCCTGCTTTTCCCAGTACTTAAGTCTGCTAACCATAGGCCAGATTCTATCCCTCTACCCAGGGTCAGTATGACCGAATCACCTCCTTCTTCACCTGCTCCAGCTCCTGCTCTGGTTTTCTCATTTCCTCAGCCCGTCCTTGTTTCCAGTGTTTCTGAGCCACAGCCCAACTATACCCCCACGCATAGGTGAAAACAGGCCAGACGCCTTAAATCCCACAACACCAGGTCTCCTAGCCCTCAACCTCCCTCTGACTGTACTTCCGAGACCCAGTCCCCTTCCCCGCTACCGGTAGAACTTTCTCTGCACTCCACCCAACGCCAGCAGTGTCCTATTATCTGTCATTTAATGTTAAGACTTTGGGAGGCTATTGTGACTCCAGGAGACCTCGAGGCTCGCTGTGTAGCAGCTGGCCAGTTGGAGGGCCTCTTTAAATCCAGGCCCTGGTTGTTGCATCTGCCTGGGGTGCACTGGGTCTCAGAGGGTGTGAGCGCTCTAAGCGCTCCCGTTCTGGCCCTGGTATCTGCTCACACCTCAGCCTCATGTTCACCACCGGTCCTGCCTGATCCGTTTTCGAGGGGCCATGGACCGCACCGCCTCGCACCTCTTCCTGGTCATGTTTCCACGGGGGCCGTTGACTGCAGTCCCGCACTGCACTAGTGCACTAGACTGCACTGGTCCCACATCTGACTCAGAGATTGTTCCCAGGGGGCAAGTGGACTGCACATACCCCGCACCATTTCCTATTCCCGAGCAGAGGTCGTCTGCGGCTCGTCCAGTTCTTGCTCCCGAGCCAAGTCTTCTGGTCATGTTTCCACGGGGGCCATTTACTGCGGTCCCGCACCTGTTCCTGGCCTTGATTCTGAGGGGGCTGTCGTCTGCACCGGGCCTGTTCCTGGTCTTGTTCTCGAGGAGGCCACCAACTGCATTAGCCCCGCACCTGTTCCTGGTCATGTTTCCACGGGGGCCGTTGACTGCGGTCCCGCACCTGTTCCTGGTCATGTTTCCACAGGGGCCGTGGACTGTGGTTCCGCACCTGTTCCTGGTCATACTTCCACGGGGGCCATTGACTGCACTGGCCCTGCATCTGTCCCACGTTGTGTTTTCATGGGGGTCGTTGACTGCGGTCCCGCACCTGTTCCTGGTCATGTTTTCACGGGGGTGGTAGACTGCACTGGTCCCACATCTGACTCAGAGATTGTTCCCAGGGGGCAAGTGGACTGCACATACCCCGCACCATTTCCTATTCCAGAGCAGAGGTCGTCTGCGGCTCGTCCAGTTCCTGCTCCCGAGCCAAGTCTTCTGGTCATGTTTCCACGGGGGCCATTTATTGCAGTCCCGCACCTGTTCCTGGCCTTGATTCTGAGGGGGCTGTCATCTGCACCGGGCCTGTTCCTGGTCTTGTTCTCGAGGACGCCACCAACTGCACTAGCCCCGCACCTGTTCGTGGTCATGTTTCCATGGGGGCCGTTGACTGCGGTCCCGCACCTGTTCCTTGTCATGTTTCCACAGGGGCCGTGGACTGTGGTTCCGCACCTGTTCCTGGTCATACTTCCACGGGGGCCATTGACTGCACTGGCCCTGCATCTGTCCCACGTTGTGTTTTCATGGGGGTCGTTGACTGCGGTCCCGCACCTGTTCCTGGTCATGTTTTCACAGGGGTGGTAGACTGCACTGGTCCCACATCTGACTCAAAGATTGTTCCCAGGGGGCAAGTGGACTGCACATACCCCGCACCATTTCCTGTTCCCGAGCAGAGGTCGTCTGCGGCTCGTCCAGTTCCTGCTCCCGAGCCAAGGTTGGCGGCAGCTCATTCAGTTCCTTCCCCTGCACATAGGTTGCTTGGCGCTCGTCTGGCATCTGCTCACTCAGCCTGGTCCCTGGTGAGCTTCAGTCACAGACACCGTCTGCCAGACGGATCCTGCCGTTATTGCCGACCTCCTGCCCACTCACCTGAGGGCTTCTTCTGTTGACACAAATGTATTGATTACCCCCCTCAGTTACAGTTAGCTTCATCAGGTCTATCCCAACCAATTCAAATGGCTCAGTTACCTGAAAAGTGGTAAAAAGGTTAAATAGCTGCACTGCACGTAAGGACGTTTAGTTAAAAGGCTCTTAAATTGCAAACATACCCAAACCTCTATTGGTTGTACTGAGTCTTTTAGACTGGCCCTCTTTGCCTGGCAATCTGGACACTGGGCAACCTTGGAAAAATAATTCAAACCATCTAAAATTATGATATAACTTACAGCAGGAAAACATTAAGAAAAGGGGATATAGTCCAAGTAAAATTAGATTAATGCTTTTGCTTTTAGTTGCTCTGCTTTTGTTACTACAAAGTCTGAAACTGCTCACACATAAATTGCTTCTAAGACTGTAAAAGGATGAAAATGTTTGCTTACCCATTTGCGGATATCCGCTTCCATCCCAGGCCAGTAGTAGTGGGTGATCACTGCATGATGGGTTTTGTCAGCCCCACAGTGTCCACCAAGGATGCTACAATGAAACTCTTCAAAGATAGTGTTGGCCTCATCTGCTGATACTACTACCTTTGCCAATTGTTCTTTTGTATCTCTTCTTCGTTTGCAAACATAATTAAGAACGCCATCTGGACAAAAGACAGCTCAATTTAACAGGCTGATGTTCCACAATAAATTAGATATATTGGGATATAATAGTATACAACATTATTACTTACCCTTTAGCACAAAATTGGAAGCTCTTCTCTTAATGACATATCGCTGGTGTTCATAAAGGCCTTCTGGCAGCCGATTATGGAGTTTATAATCCATACTCTCTTTAACAAGCGGTGGATCCATTTTGTTTTTCGATCTCTTTGTTTCTGTCTTGTACTTTGGCTCTTTCCAGTTTTTGTCATTTTTGGTCAGCTTTTTATAGGTTTTCCACAAAAAATTGATTGGATGAGTGGCCCCAGCCTTCATTAAACAGGCTCAATCAAATAGGATCAATTTGCACCTGCTTTTTGTTAGGACAGTTTATTAGATACACCTGAAATGTGATTTAACCCCGAAAATCTCTTATTTTGCATTTTTCTTTTGTGTATTTATTTTTTCAGTTCAGGACACAGGAGGAAGATTGTGAATGTTTATTGAAAAAGGAACAGAATAAATACACTGAATAGAGAGGTGAGGAATGCCCAGACAGGTAGAGGGTTACGGGCGACGAGGATGAGCAGACAGACAGACCAGGTACTAGATCGAATAGCCGGCGAGTAACAGTTCAGTTTATTTGTGTATTTTTTACTTTTTTTCAAGATAGATAATAAGATTATGGATTTGTTTTGCATGAATAAAATTCATTGTTGACTTGTCCTGTTAACTAGTTTGCTGTGTGTTTTTGTTAAGAGGTGTGCCACTTTCTGGAGACGCCAAATAACTTTAGGCCTGGAGTGTCACAAGTTGATCAAACTGCTTCCAGACTTGTCAGAGGGTTTATTTCTGACATAGGGATTGAATGAAAGACAGACAACTGTGATGTAATTGTCCACTTTGCAGAGACAACCGCAGTAATGACATGGACACTGTGGTCACAAGTTTATCTGGCTATTGCAGTGCGAGAGAATCAGCTGGCCAAATGTGAAGGTGTCCAAAGTCCTGACAATGCGTGTCAGACGCTGATAGTGAGGCGGTTTTGCCTGTTGACTTTAGTTTATTTCTCATGACGTGAGATGGTCTCGAGTCTCGTAAAATACTTTATAATTTGTTCATGTTCAAAGTCCGACTGAATAACATAATCTGGGACACGTTTACGCAAACAGAGACCCAAAGACCAATATAGTAACGTATAGATTCAACATTTTATTAAAAACAGACCAAGGCAACACACAAGCAGAGGCCTCACTGCTCGTTCCTTTCGACCAACAGCTTCCATATTTACGTCCATCGTTCAAACTGCGTCCGGGTGTTGACCATCACCTTTTTTCAAACAAAACAAGCTTCAAAAGAACAATTAAAACCAAGTTTGTTGGTAATGAAACGAACAACAGACAAAATGGCACAGACGAGGACGGCTAATGTGTTGTCTTCCTGCTTTCAACAGTTGCTGTAACTACGAGCAACAACCGACGCTTTCGGAAGTCGGTCAAAAATCGGTAAAGTCGGTAAATTTGAAACACCGGTCTTGGACGGTGAACCTGTTTAGGGACGTGGCTCCCCCCTCCCTGCTATATACCTGAGTATGTGCTCAACTGTTTGCTTTTTTTTATCTGTATTTTCTCGAAGGAAATACAGACCTTACAAACAATGAAGTTCTCTAAGTTGGGGTTAAGTTACAATCATAACAATTTAGAACATTCCTGGATGTGACTAATTTCAAATCTAACAAATTCTTGGGGTAACTTTAGATGTTTGAAATGAATATTGAATGAGTAAGAATTAAGATTTTTTCTCCTCCACAGTGATTGTTGAGAATTGAATGTATTGGTATTGTGAGAGACACTAAACATGTGCCATATAATCATTGCACATTTACATACATGAGGCAAATTTGAAGGTTTTGAAAGTTATTTAGTTTGCACCAAAATATTGTGCCTAAAACTGTGATTGACACACAAACCAAAACTGTGGAAAAAGGTTTTTTGGACAGATTCAATATTGCTGTGTGTACAGTGGCCCCTAGGGACAGTGCATGTACAAATATACAAGCACAAACTAAAAGCATGTGCTGCAAATCAGAAAACTTGTGCAAATGGAAAAGCACAAACCAAAAGGAAACTTTTGTTCCCTGTGTTGGTAACTTATGCTCATCAGATTGACTTTGTGCTGTCTGCTGCTATTCCAATCCAAAAAACCCAGTGTCAATATCTTGTCAAAAATGTACAAAAAAATCGGTCTTATTCCTTCTTTCAAGCTCGGGTCCTCTAGCAGAGGCCTGGGAGCTTGAGGGTCCTGCGCGGTGTTATGGCAAAAATCTGAGAGAGTAAGTTAAGAGACAGGAGGCAGCTCTCACATGATTATTAAGCAATTTAATGACAATAAACATAGGTAAAATAAGCAAAAGGTAGAGGAACAGGCAGAGGAACAGAGCAGAAAGCAGTTTACACTCGAGCAGATCACTCTAATTCTGATAATCTCTGTCGGGCTCACGTGTGCTTTTAACTGCTCAACAATGCAAACAGTTGAATACACATTGATCAGGAGTCCTTAATTAGCAAGTCTCTCCCCTGCTGGGACAGCTACCTGTGGGGAAGCTAGGGTTAAACAAAGTTTAGACAGAAGGTCTGCTTAAGGTGTCAACAAGTATTCAAAGGAACAATAGGGTCAGTTAAGGGGTCAATAAGAGGTTTCTGGCAAATGTTACTTCTGGGATCCACTATTCTTGCTAGTTCCCGTGGGCTTCCTACTGAGTAGCACATGCTTATCATGTCAGTGGTATATTGCGGGACACAAAAGGTAAGACGGCTTCTGCCAGAAGTGTGACCCAATGTTAGGCTGCTGTATATAGAAATTTCCCTCACGCGCAGTGTCTTAGCTGTTCCTAGCACTATGCTCTTCTGGACAGAGATCTCAGATGTTGTTTTTGGAATCCGCTGGAGCTATTTTGCCAGTATGGGGGTTATGGCCCCAAGTGTTTCTATCAGCACTGGTACCACTTGTGCCTTCACCCTCCACATCTTTTCTAACTCTTCTTTCAGCCCTTGATATTTCTCTAGCTTCTCGTATTCCTTCTTCGTGATGTTTCTATCACTTGGGTTTGCCACATCTACTACTACAGCCTTTTTCTCCTGTTTGTCCACTACTACTATGTCGGGTTGGTTGGCCATTACTATTTTGTCAGTCTATATGTGGAAGTCCCATAGGATCTTATATCTGTCATTCTCATTGTTATATGCTGGATTGTCTCAGGGGCATCTTTGCCAGGTTGACCAACAATTTCCTACTTCTAAATGCAGACAGAACTGAAGTCATTGTAACTGAAGTCATAGTATTTGTGAATTGGAATGCCGTAGCTCATTGGGTAAGTCAGTTGTCCATGAATCACAAAGTTTGGTAGCTCAATTGCCAATACCTACATGCTGAAATGTCCTTGGGCAAGATGCTGAACCGTAACTGATCTAAAATGCTGCAGCTGAGTAATGACTTGAATTTACAAGAGATCATATTTCACCTCCATTAGCTTCTCTCCATTGGATTCCCATTAAATGTACAATGGAATTTAAAATATCTTATCTATAAAGCTATCATCCTAATAAACCACTTCGGTCCCAAAATGCAGGCCTACTTGTGGTTCCCAGAATCTCCAAATGTAGAATTGGAGGCAGAGCCTTTAGCTATCAAGCTTCTCTCCTGTGGAACCAGCTCCTAGACGTTTATATGTCACCACTGTAGGAGATTAACTCTGTGTCTTCTTCTCCCACTGGGCCTCTTATATAATCTTGTCTTATTAACCAAAACCTGTAAACAAATATTGTCTTGTGTCACATAATTACGTATTTTAAGCACATAGTGAAGTAAAACGTGGCCTTAATATTGATTTTTTTTCTCTCTATAACCACTTCCTGGCTCTGTAAATATGTGATGCAACTAGCAAGAGACAGACGTCAGTGCTCAGGAGTGAGAGAGAGAGAGAGATGAAGGTTGAGAGAGAAGGTGATCAGTTTTCTGACTGAGTTTTAGTCAGAAGATTTCAGGGCTGCAGCTTCTCCTCCTCCTCTCTCTGAGGATGGAGGACCAGGACAGAGCAGAGCTCTGCTTTCCACAACTCCTCAATGTCTCGTGCAGGAAACCAAAGACCAGTCAGTCTGATATTGTCCTCATGTATTTGCTGTTCTTTACCTCTGTGTTCACTGTGACTCTCAATCTGCTCGTCATCATCTCAGTCTCCCACTTCAGGCAAAGATAAACTCAGAAAAACTTACAACTAATTATTTTTTAAAAGTGTGAACATTTAAAAGAAAATTTTTATTAACTTCACATCTTGACATCAGACGTATTTTCTGCTTTGTTTTTGAAAGTTAAATCTGCAGATGTGCCACATATAAGACATATCAGTTTACATGAATGTCTGATATTACGTTACATGTCTTTGTGTCCCTGCAGGCAGCTGCACACACCCTCCAACCTCCTCATCCTCTCTCTGTCTGTGTCAGACTTTCTCTCTGGGCTTGTATCACCGGTAGAAGCACAAAGACAAACAACCTGTTGGTTTGTTGGTGACCTCCTGTGTTCTCTACATGTTTATGTGGCTTCAATCTCTCTCTCTGCCTCAGTAGGAGTCATGGTTCTTATATCAGTCGACCGTTATGTGGCTATTTGTGAACCTCTGCATTACCCCACCAGAGTCACTGTGACCAGAGTTAAAATTATTGTTTGTATGTGTTGGATCGGTTCCATTGTCTACTACAGTATCGCTTTAAGGTACAATCTGAGTGAACCAGGTAAGTTTAATACCTGCTATGGACAATGTGTTCCTAAAATGTACTACTTGGAGGCAATGTTCGAATTAGTTTTTACATTTTTTATACCAATCACTGTGATCATAATTCTGTATATGAGAGTGTTTGTGACAGCTGTGTCTCAGGCTCGGGCCATGCGCTCTCATGTTGCAGCCGTATCACTCCAATGTTCAGGGACTGTAACGACTAAGAAATCTGAGCTGAAAGCAGCCAGGACTCTGGGTGTTGTTGTACTTGTTTTCTTAATGTGTTTCTGCCCATATTTCTGTCTCTCCCTCATACAACTTGACCCTCTTAGTGGTTTACCTGCAGCCTCTGGTGTCTTTCTGTTGTTTATGGGCCCCTGTCTGAACCCTGTGATTTACGCCTTGTTCTACCCCTGGTTTAGAAAAGCTCTCAGACTCATTTTCTCTCTTCAGATTCTGCAGCCTGGCTCCCGTGAGACCAACATGCTGTAAACAGAGACTGTCCAGTGACTAAAATGTGATCTGCTCTATGGACAAAGAAATTCATTTGCACATGTTATTTAATGAGTGAATTCAAAAATCCAAACAGGGAAAATGTGCAGTTCTTAAAGTTGTTATTGTCACATAATCTATTGTATTTTCCCATGATAAGAGATGCTTCAGTATTTCAGTGATGGTGGCTATTATAAGTAACTAGTCATACACACCCCCTGCTTCAGATATCTAACTTGTGTATTTACACTATGATTCTGGCAAGTTTATAAAAATTGAAAAAAAAAAAGAAATGCACAGTAATGCTTCAGTGTTGAGATGATCTTACCCCTGCTGCTGAAATAAGTGGAAAGTTAAATGTTGCAGCTGAAACTGTTTCACAATTGTAAAACATTACTGAAATAACTATGTAAACTTAAAATTACTAAAAGACAAACAACAGTTGGTTCTGCATAAGTGGAAGAGGATTTCATTTAAACAAGATTGAAAAATGGTAGAAACGTCTGGATACCAGCTTGATTGTAGGTAACAGCTTAAAGACATGCATCTAAAATTAAAAGAAAGTGCTGAATAACTCAGTATATGAAAAGCATTAGAGAAAAGGACTAATCACAGTTGCAGTTTTATTGTTCATTTAAATTTAGTCATTTGGCAGATGCTTTTATCCAAAGCAACTTACACACAGACAAACACACAATGGCGATAGCTACCATGCAGGGTGCTCATCTGGGAGCAACTAGGGATTTGCTGTCTTGCTCAAGGATGCTTCGACATGCAGCAAGGAGGGACAGGGGATCAAGCCACTGACCCTGTGGTCCATGGGATGACTGCCTTTCCAACTGTACATGTGGCCAATGAATGTGTTCTCCTACAAGAGGCCCACTCTTGTAGAAGAACATACACTCATCTGCCACATGTACAATCTGATTTAATCCACTGCAGCCGCTCTACCATTAATTTTACTTTTATAGATATACTTTTTCAGTATTTCAATTGAAACTGCCAGAAAGGTTGGATTTGTGGATAAATTGCTTAATGTTCAACTAATATATGTTGGGCCCTGTACCTCTTAAGCAGCACAGAAATATTAATACATTTTCTAACAATTAGCAACTCCAGCTACTCACCTGTATATTTACTCTTCCTATATTTACTTAATGTATATTTTCCCAGTTCCCATTTGTTCAACACTGCTCTGCATACAATGGAACTATGCCTTCTGCTGGTGAAACTGGGGGAGGTGCAGCAAGATATCTAAAACACAAAATGTGGTTTTATTCACAGGCTATTGATGCTTTTACTACAGAATTGTATAAGCTTCATAAAATGAAATTCTGCAGAAAATCTAAAGCCATGTAAACAAATTCAACACATATATGCAGGATAATTCTGCAAACATGGTGATACTAAATATGTAAAGATATTCAGTGAATTGCAGGATTTCTTGTAAGCCCTTATTTGCATTTTTTAGTTATTGCCACTTCATTAGGTTCCATCTGTAACCAGACCATAGGTGTGATTAGAAAGAAAATGTAGAAGCATCACTATGGTGGAGTGGTTGTCCTGCCACCTCACAGCTAGAAGGTTTTTGGTTCGAATCTACCTGCTGGCTACAGCCTTTCTGTTCCCATGTGCTTGGGGGGTTTCCTCCCACAATCAAACAACATGCATGTTAGGTTAATTGGTGACTCTATATTGTCTGTAGATATGAATGGTCGTTTTTCTATGTATGTCTTTTTTGGACTGGAGAACCTGCCTCTTGCCCTGTGATAATTATTAAGCTCTAACTATCCTGCAACCCTATGTATAGCCAAGTATACCAACCATTCCTAAAGCATCACTAGCAAGGACCTAATTGCCTCTGGACTAATGCTCTATAATTAACGTGTTTTAATATTCTCAGAAAAAAAGTCACTATGTACATTTTTTTAATTTCCATGGTTAAGCTTTCCGTTTTCTGGTTCTTGCTTGAGCTTTTTTTTTTTGGGCCTGATGTGTCTGCTCTTTCTCATTCCCCCCTCTCACAATGGTACACCCCTGCAGTCATCTGCTCTTTGGTTCACCTGTTCCGTGGTCCATTTAACCAGCAAATACAAAGAAAACAAGATAGGGCCTAAAATAGAGCCTTGTGGAACCCCACAGGACAGAGGTGCAGAGGAGGATTGGAAGTCTCCAAGTTGGAGACAAAAACTTCTTTTTTTTAAGTAGGACCTGAACCAACTCAGAGTTGGGCCTTTTTTACCAACCCAGTGTTCTAGATGGGAGATCAAAATATCATGTTTCACTACATCAAATGTAGCAGTTAAATCAAGCACAACAGTACTGATTCAGTACTGTGTTTCCTTCTAAAACCAGACTGGAAAATCTCCAATAGGTTGTGCTCATTTAAAATGCTGTTAACTGACTATAAAAAAAAGAAATCTCTAAAAGCTTTGATAAAAAAAGGTAATAAAAAATAAAAGAACAAGTGGATCGAGCCCAAGTTTCTTAATGAGAGGTTGAACTATGGCAAATTTTAAAATTTTTGGGGACCAGCCCAGAGGTTATTCATCTGAGAACAGATGGCCCTAAAGTAAGGAAAACCTCTTTCAAAAGACGAGGGGGAAGAGCATCACAGGGTGAACCTGAGGGTTTCAAATGATCAACAATCTCCTGAACCTGAGACAAAGTGACATTTAAAAGGACACTTTTAAATGCTTTTCTTTGTACTTTTTCTACTTTTGTTCAGCTCTGCGGCACTACCGCCTCACAGCACACGTCTCATCATTTAGCCAGGGCCTAGATTTAGCTTTAGGTTGCCTGATTTTAAGTGGAGCTACGGCATACAATGCAGTCTGGTAGGTAGAGTGAAAGCTGGAACTGAGGTCATCTGAAGAATTGCCTATTGACTCAAGAATCACATAGTTCGGGCTGAAGAGGACTGAGAACTGAGCGGCAGTGGAGGGGTTAATAACATGAGAGCTTTTAACAGTGTTACAAGGCAAGGAAACGTTAAATACCACAGACATATGGTCTGAGAAAACAACATCACAAACCTCCAAGTTAAAAACAGGCAGACCATACGTCTTGTGTTGGTCTAGATACAGACTAGACAACACACATGAATATTAAAATCACCAACTAAAAGGACGAAGTCATATTTACATTTACATTTAGGCATTTGGCAGGCGCTTTTATCCAAAGCAACTTGGAAAGTGAGGAACAGGGATTGTAAACCTGAATGAATGAGTTTAAGTAAGCTGGAGCTGTTGAGTTGACCAAGAGACAGAGCTTTGAACTTAATTCTTGCAGCCACAGGAAGCCAGTGCAGAGATCTGAAGAGCGGAGTGACGTGAGTCCTTTTTGGTTGGTTGAAGATAAGGCGTGCTGCCGCATTTTGGATTATCTGCAGGGGTTTGGTTGTGCATGTCGGTAACCCCATCAACAGCGCGTTGCAATAATCTAGACG
This sequence comes from Channa striata, assembly GCA_033026295.1. Taxonomy (NCBI): domain Eukaryota; kingdom Metazoa; phylum Chordata; class Actinopteri; order Anabantiformes; family Channidae; genus Channa; species Channa striata. The sequence goes on along the minus strand of CM065177.1, from coordinate 22,146,739 downwards.
AGATATGATCAATACCTGTACGATGAGTTGAGTTGTGTACTCAGAGAGGTAGGGTCTGATCTTGTTGATGTTGTAGAGGGCAAATCTATACGACCTTGAGACTGAGCCGATGTGTTCCGTGAAGCTCAGTTGGTCGTCAGTAATGGTTCACAGATTTCTGGCTGACTTAGCAGGGACAATCACTGCAGATCCAATGCTGATGCTGATGTTGTGCTGCGTCAATGGCTTGGCTGGAAAGACTAGAACCTCAGTCTTGGAGATGTTGAGCTGAAGACGTCTTTCTCTCATCCAGGGAGAGATGCGTGTCGAGACAGTGGAGTCATCTGGTGGAAAGGACAGGAAGAGCTGCGTGTCGTCCGCATAGCAGTGATATGAAAAGCCATGTGGATGATAGAGCCCAGGGAAGAGGTATAGATGGAAAAAAGAAGAGGACCAAGAACAGATCCCTGGGGTACACCAGTGGAGAGGTTATGAGTGCCGTCAAAAGTGCCGTCTCTGTGGAGTGACAACTCTTGAAGGTCCAGTAGAATCAAGACAGAAGAATTCCCCGCAGCTTTAGCAGCCCGTAGGGATTCCACAACAGTCAAAAGTGCTGTCTCTGTGGAGTGACCACTCTTGAAGCCAGACTGATTTACATCGAGGAGGTTGTTCTGGGAAAGAAAGTCTTAAAGTTGATTGTAGACTGCTCGTTCCAAGGTCTTGGCCAGAAATTGGAGAAGAGAGACTGGTCTGTAATTCTCCACAAGGGAGGGATCAAGAGAAGGCTTCTTCAACAGGGGCATAATCTGGGCCTGTTTGAACGAGGCAGAAAAGGTGCCTATTGTGAGAGAAGTGTTGATGATCTGTGTGATGGCTGGTATTAGTGTCGGTGCAGTAGCTTGAAGAAGAGTGGAGGGGATCGGGTCCAGAGAGCAAGTGGTTGGGCGATTTGAAAGGAGGAGAGTAGATACGTCGTCCTCTGACAGGGTTGTGAATGTGAAGCGTGGTACTTTTCAACAACCTCAAAGTGAAAATGGCATCAGTGGTGCTCTTACGGGGCATGAAACCATACTGCTGCTCACAAATCTCCACCTCCTTCCTAAGCCTGGCCTCCACTACTCTTTCCCACAGCTTCATTGTGTGGCTCATCAGCTTTATCCCTCTGTAGTTGCTGCAGTTCTGCGTGTTACCCTTGTTCTTAAAGATCTGCACCAGAACGCTTCTCCTCCATTCGTCAGGCATCTTCTCACTCTCTAAAATTCTGTTAAACAGCCTTGTCAGAAATTTCACTGCTGTCTCTCTTAGACACTTCCACACCTCCACAGGTACGTCATCAGGACCAACAGCCTTTCCGCTCTTCATCCTTTTCAGAGCCTTCCTCACCTCATCCTTTCTAATCTCTGCTATTTCCTGCTCCACAACATCCACATCTTCCTCCCTTCTTCCCCTGTCATTTTCCTCATTCATCAGCTCCTCAAAATACTCCTTCCATCTTCTCTGCACACTCTCCTGGGTTGTTAGCACCTTTCCATTACTGTCTTTAATCACCCTTATCTGTTGCACATCTTTCCCATCTCTATCTTTCTGTCTGGCTATCCTGTACAAGTCCCTCTCTCCTTCTTTCGTATCTAACCTGTCATACAGATCATCATAAGCTTTCTGTTTGGCCTTTGCCACCTCCCTCTTCACTCTGCGCTGCACTACCTTGTAATCCTGTCTACTTTCCTCAGTCCTTTCTACATCCCACTTCCTTTTAGCCAATTTCTTCCTCTGGATGCAGTCCTGTGCCTCATTCCACCACCAAGTGTCTTTACTTCTTTCCTCTTTCCAGATGACACACCAAGCAGCATCTTACCTATTTCCCTGATTACCTCTGCTGTAGTTTCCCAGTCATCTGGAAGCTCTACCTGACCACCCAAAGCCTGTCTCAACTTCTGCCTGAATTCCTAGCAAGTTTCTTCATTCTTTAGCTTCCACCACTTGGTCTTCTTTTCTGACTTTCCTCTCTTCTTCTTCCTGACCAACGGAGTCATCTTACACACCACCATGCAGTGCTGTCTGGCTACACTCTCTCCTACCACCACTTTACAGTCACTAACCTCTCTCAATGACCTCGTCTACATAGAATGTAGTCCATCTGTGTACTCCTACCACCACTCTTGTATGTCACTCTGTGTTCCTCTCTCTTCTGGAAGTAAGTGTTGACTACAGCCATTTGCATCCTCTTAGCAAAGTCCACTACCATCTGTCCTTCTGGATTCCTGTCCTTTACACCAAACCTGCCCATCACCTCTGTTCCCCTCACCAACATGCCCAATGAAGTCTGCTCCAACAACTAGTTTTCTCCTCTGGAAATACTCTCTATGACCTCATCAAACTCACTCCAGAATCTCTCCTTCTCTTCTAACTCACAGACTTTTTTCACCTCTAGAACATTGTTCACAAACTCCCTCTTCAGGATCACTCCTACTCCGTTTCTCTTCCTATCCACACCATGGTAGAACAGTTTGTATCTTCCTCCAATACTACGTGCTTTGCTGCCCTTCCACCTCATCTCCTGCACACACAGTACACCTATCTTCCTTCTCTCCATCACATCTGCCAGCTCTCTACCTTTCCCTGTCATTGTGCCAACGTTAAGAGTCCCTACTCTCAGATCTAAGCTCCTGCCTTTCCTCTTCTCTCTGTCCATGGACCATTCTGCCTCCTCTCCTTCTTCGACCAACAGTAGTCTAATTTCCACCGGCACCCTGTAGGTTAACAGCACGGTTATACATCTCAGAGATGTATAAATATAAGTTATAATTGATCCTATTTATGTCATGTTCTTTCAGCCACTTAACATGTCTTATATCAGGCTGACACACTATCAGCTCAGTCTTACCACTATTGGTTTTACATTTCAATCTGTCGTTAAGGCAGTGTTTCTCAAATAGTGGGGCGTTGCCAGGGGGGGCGCGTGAGACCGTGGGGAACATGCTTTTTTTGCCGTACTAGAATAAAGTGTAATTGCACATCCAGTCCAGTAGTTGGCAGTGGCGCTCTCATTCTCAGAGTGTGCGCAGGGAGGATTAGCTCTATGGTGTCGGGTTTATTTTGCACCGAGTAAACGAGCGCTAGCACCCACCCCCATCCCCGGTCGCGCGATCAGAGTCACGGGGCCACAAATTTTTTTATTTCCGCTAGGGGCGTCACAGAAAATAATTGAGAAGCACTGCGTTAAGGCAAAAAAATTAAAAATTAAATCAACTGTTCGTTAAGGTGAGACAAAAGAATAACAAAAGTGGTTTATTGTGCTTCACAATATTATTCAAAACAAATATTCTCCTTTAATCATATTCATACTTTTTGTTTCCAGAATGTTTTGCGCGTAAATTATGTTAGTTTGTATAAAAGTGTGAAATACTTTTGTTACTTTTCTAATGGATGGAAACCACGTTTTTGAAGTGCTTCTTTTTTGAACCTGTACATGAATTAAGATTTAACATTTAAGATTTTTGCAAACCTTGTTTAAAAGGCATATGTAAAACAAGTCTGGACTGCACTTTTACAACATACGTGCTATCAACAGCATTAAGTTTAAAAGTGTTTTAATATGTTTTTGTCAGTAACTCAGTACTGGACTTAAGAGGATGTAATTATCGTGTCAACTTAAGTAAATAATGTAGATTGAAACTTCCTGTAATAAATTACTTTTTAGTTAAATTCTTGCACTGTTATTTAAGAATTGACTTTGTGTACGTCAACAGTTTCCTGCAAGTTATCGAGTTGAAATTATTATTATTACTATTATTATTAGTCAGAATTCTAAAGTAAAGGAAACCAGTCCTATCTGATTTCAGTTTCCCTAAAGAATAATTTTCAGTCTGTTCCTTCCATGTCCTAGACACCAATGAAAAACTGTAAACTGAAGCTAAAAGAGAAATATACACAGGTTAGATATCTGCAGCCAGGAGTGTGTATGACTGGTTACTGATAATAAGCACCATCACTGGAAATATTGAAGCATCACAGCAATCAGGACAAAATAAAACAGATTATGTGACAGTAACAACTTTAAGAACTGCACATTTTCCCTGTTTGGATTTGTGAATTCACTCACTGAAGAACATGTACAAATGAATTTCTTTGTCCATAGAGCAGATCACATTTCATTCACTGCAGAGTCTCTGTTTACAGCATGTTGGTCTCACGGGAGCCAGGCTGCAGAATCTGAAGAGAGAAAATGAGTCTGAGAGCTTTTCTAAACCAGGGGTAGAACAAGGCGTAAATCACAGGGTTCAGACAGGGACTGATACAAACCAGAAAGACACTAAAGATTGCAGGGAATACTTCTACAAAAGAGAAAAAGAAATATGGGCAGTAACACATTAGGAACCCAAGTACAACAGCACCCAGAGTCCTGGCTGCTTTCAGCTCAGATTTCTTAGTCGTTACAGTCCCTGAACATTGAAGTGTGACAGTTGCAACATGAGAGCGCATGGCCCGAGCCTGAGACACAGCCGTCACAAACACTCTCATATACAGAATTATAATCACAGTGATGGGAGCAATAGATGATAAAACTGCATCAATCATTCGTGAAATGCTGTCAGTGCCCCCCACACACCGTCCGTAGCAGGACCTAAACAGACCTGGCTGAGTCAAGAAGTCCTTTAAAAGAAAAGCATTGTAGAAAACAGAACACATCCAACACATACAAACACACATTTTAACTCTCGTCACAGTGACTCTGGTGGGGTAATGCAGAGGGTCACAAATAGCCACATAACGGTCGACTGATATAAGTATCATGTTTCCAATTGAGGCACCGAGAACGATTGAGGTCACATAAACATGAAGAGAACAAATGTGGTCACCTAGAAACCAACAACCTGTTTGTTGATGAACATCTAACAATGTCATAAAACCAAAGAGAAAGTCTGACACAGCCAGAGAGAGGATGAGGAGGTTGGAAGGTGTGTGCAGCTGCCTGCAGGGACACAAAGACATGTCATGTAATATCAGACATTCATGTAAAGTGATATGTCTTATATGTGGCACATCTGCAGATTTAACATTCTAAAACAGAAAATACGTCTATTGTCAAGATGTGAAGCTAAGTAATATTTTCTTGTAAATCAGACTGTTCATACTTATAAAACTAATCAGTTTTAAGTTTTGCTGAGTTTATCTTTGCCTGAAGTGGGAGACTGAGATGATGACGAGCAGGTTGAGAGTCATAGTGAGCACAGAGGTAAAGAACAGCAAATAAATGAGGACAACGTCAGACTGACTGGTCTTTGGTTTCCTGCAGGAGACATTGAGGAGTTGTGGAAAGCAGAGCTCTGCTCTGTCCTGGTCCTCCATCCTCAGAGAGAGGAGGAGGAGAAGCTGCAGCCCTGACAGCTTCTGACTGAAACTCTGTCAGAAAACTGATTTATTAGTTTCTGCCTTAACTTTCACCCCTCCCCTTCTCTCTCTCTCTCTCTTTTCATGCTAATAACACCACATCCTCAAATTCATCTTTTTTTCTACTTCTGTCCTGTGCTTTCTCTCCTTTCATTCAGAGTTTTAATTGTTTTAGGTAAGTAGCTGTAGTCAGTTCTGGTTGACTGATTTACTATAGTGAGTAAAAAAGAAAAGTCAAGAACTTTTCTTCAGCTCACAGACATTTTGCCTTATATCATGAATCTACCCAGTTTGTAATGTAGCATCCATTTCTGTGTTATAAAACCTGGACCAGAGCTACATCCTTCTACCTTGAGGTTCAGAGACAGAGTTTGGAATTCAACCTCCATGTTGAAAACAGGGGGGAGGTAGACGGACCAGGCAATAAACTTTCTTTATAAAAGAATCGACAACTAATCCTCCCCAGGACTAGAAAACACCAAGAGAACTGAGTAAAGCAAACAAACCACATTTGGCTTAAAGCCACGAATTGACACTCAGGCAATTAGCATAAATTTTGCTGTGAGTTTTTCATCCATCAGACCCAAGACTGTCTCCTAACTCACTTGCAAATGATGTTCTTATCAAGATGGTACCAGCTAGCTGGAAAGGAATTTGCAAAACAACCATAAAACTTGAGGTGCGAAACCACTTGAGACAGAAAGACTTTGTTTGAAGTCGGACCCCAAAACAGGGACAAATCAGCTATCAAGCTTCATAAAACTCACACCAATGTGTTCAGAAGCAAATCTGGAACAATTTGACATGATACTGTCTTTTCTACGGCGAGCAATGATGGAGTTATAAAATAAAAGTATTAATTCAGAATGACGAGAGAGAGTAGCACGGCACGACATTGCCACCCTTGGGTGGAAATTATAAGTGCATCCTAGAAGGTACTCGTCTATGGAAAGAAATAGAAAGAAATTAAACGGCTTTAATTTGTTATCTGAAAGTTAAAACACGATGTCATATTCTTCTGTTAATTCTGTATATTACACATACATGTTACATATTCATGTACGCCTTAGTTATGTAAACGTGATCATGTCATGTTATATTAATTTGCTATGATTACCAGATAATGCATGACTGAATTCCTAAATGTTGTTGTGCATTCTTAATGTGTATTAATATGTATTAGACAAAGCTAATTTTCCACGTAATAATTATTGGGTTCCATCTATTTGTCTAATCAGAAATCTCACATGTATGTTGAAATGAGACATTAACTATGACACGCAGCAATCTAACACACACACACACACACATATATATGCACACATATATATATATATATATATGTGTGTGTGTGTATATAAATTCCCCACTCACCCATTTCTTTTGGGGTCTTATTCCTTCTTTCAAGCTTGAGGGTGTCCTGGGCATTATCTAAGCTGTTCCTGCCACTGCACTCTTCTGGACAGAGATATCAGATGTTGTCCCTGGAATCTGCTTCTCCCAGTTTGGGGGTCACAGTCCCCAGTGTTCCTATCACCACAGGTACCACATGTGCCTTTACTTTCTACAACCCATTAACTCTTCCTTCCACCTTTGGTATTTCTCGAGCTTCCAGTGTTCTTTCTTCCTGATGTTGCAATTTTTTAGAACTGCTACATCTATCACTACAGCCTTGCTGCATTGCTTGTCCACAACTACTAGGTCGGGTTGGTTGGCCATTACCTGTTTGTCAGTCTGTATCTAGAAGCCATATTTTTTGATAAGACAGAGGCACCATCAAAAGTAGGATGGATGCCATCTCTCCTAATCAGCATAGGTTTTCCCCAAAAACTTTTCCAATTGTCTATGTAGCCCACATCGTTTGCTGGACGCCACCTAGACAGCCAGCGGTTGAGTGACAACATGCGGCTATACATGTCGTCACTGATCAGATTTGGCAGGGGTCCAGAGAAAACTATGGAGTCCGACATTGTTTTTGCAAAGTTACACACCGATTCAATATTCGTTTTAGTGACCTCCAATTTGCGTAAAATAATAATCTTACTGTGTCTACGTTTATCATTAGACAGGAGTTTCAAATAAGATTTGATGTCGCCCGCTCTGGACCCAGGATAACGTTTGACTATGGCCGCTATTGTCTCTAACTTCACGTTTCTGACTATGGAGTCGCCGATTACCAGAGTTCGTTCCTCAGCGGGTGTGTCACTGAGTGGGGAAAAATGATTAGAACCAGGAGCGTCTGTTTAGCATTAGATCGCTTACGAACCATCACCCAGCCAGCCTGGCTTCCCGGCTGCTCGGGTACTGCTGGGGAACAGCTAACAGTGGCTAAGCTAACAGTGGCTATGCTAGGTTGGTCCGCACCAGCTACCGGGGCCTGACTAGCTTGGTTTTTGTCATGGTGCGGAACCGAGCTTCCAACTCAGAGAGCCTCGCCTCCAAAGCTGCAAGAACCCTACACTACACAAACATGTGGCAGACAGAGCAAGTCAGAGGAGAGACCGAAGGAGACGGAGAAGCCATTGCTAGTTGCTAGGCTAATGAAGTTAGATCGATTAAGTTTAGTTAGCGTTAGCTAGTTTGTTTAATTATTTCAGGAGAGCAGGTGTTTGCGTAAACAAATCTTATGCCCCAAGTGATAGTTTATGTACAGAGAAATCACTAATTTAGAAAACAAGAGCTACGATTAACCAGTGAACAATCCTTCGGCAGAGACCCGAAACAGTGTGAAGAAACAGGAAGTGACACTGATACGCTTAGCGCAGGAGGACTCACTATCTACATGCACTCTACCACCGGCAGATATAAGACAAAGTAGAAATGTCCAGCCAACCCAACTTAAGTGTCAAAGGCCTGAAGGCCCACGGCCGTCTCACCAGGTCAGGCCGTGGGCCGTGGAATATCTTCTACCGGTGCTTTTTGGGTTGTGTTGGAATTCTTGATGCAGATTGTCACAGTGTTTCCATGCAGTTGAAGGATACATGTTTGACTAACCTAGGATCTGTATTTATATTAACTTTACCTGAACACAAATCTTATCACTGTATACCAGGGGTCTCAAACTCAATTTACTTGGGGGCCGCTGGAGGCAGAGTCGGGGTGAGGCTGGGCCGCATCAGGTTTCCACAAGAAAAACTTTTAAATAATTTTAATCTTCTCAAATGTCTTTATTTTTTTATTTTTAACACAAAATAATATGAAAAAATAAATAAACAAATTTGAAGAAAATAAATAAGAAATTAATAAGAAAATCAATCAATCAATCAGTAATAAGTAAATAAAATAATAATAATAATTATAATAATTAGGATTCAAATGTCTGTATTAACAGTTCTTTAAGTTTTCTTCTGAACATGAATTGTCCTGAACATAAGTGGAACATTGAAGAACATGAACTGCTCTTCTGAACATGGCCTCTCTTGCCTACATCTTGCTGCTAGAGACCTGGCAGCGCTTCTTCTCGCATAGCTGAGCTAAGTTTCAATCAAGTGTTTAGCCGACGCACAAAGAACGTCATTTCCTTAATATACGTCATTTCCGCAATGTACGTCATTTCCGTTCCGTGCCGTTCATAACAAACTCGCGGGGCCGCACTAACATTAAACTTTAATAATAAGGCGCGGGCCGCGAGTCTGAGACCCCTGCTGTATACCATTGAGTTTCTGGTGAAATTGGGGGGGGTGGGGGGGTTAGGGACAACCAGTATGTAAACCTTTACATTGGCGTTTGTTGCTCTTCCACTAACCTGTAGTCTAGGTCTCAACCAACTCTCCAGCTTTTATCAACACCTCAATAGTGGCTTTGTTACCTTCTATTGCATGTTGTTTGGGTAGATATTGTCTTTTACGTATAAGGCAGCCCAGCTTGCAGTTTTAATTTGATGCGCACTGGCTCTGCTGGTTTGACATAACCCATATGAGTCTTATGCATTGACCAAAATTATTCTTTTTGTACAGATCTTTGTTTCTTTGCTTTTAAACAGCAAAATCTTTCCTGATATAATTGTTTAATGCTGTGTAGTGGTATTGAACGTTGTAGAGAATCAAAGACTAACCCCCATCCCCCATTCTATTTCAGTCTGCAGTGTTACCCACATCTTTTAGTCTCTTGTACAAAATGTACATGATTATATTTTATTCCTATTAGTTTTTTTTTTTAAACAACCGAGTGGGGATGCGAAACCACCAGCTTAGACAGCAGCTCTAAATACATACAACAAAACATAACTCACCAAATACATAAATTAAATGCTGTTACAAACTGCAAAGCATTTTTATTAACTTATTAAAGGCAATACTTGTGCCACTTATCTTAATTATGGTGATAAGGTTAGTTTGTTAAACTCTCTATGAGCTTCCAAAAATGGAGCTGTGTGTATTTAAATGTCTCTAATTGCTTAATGCCAAACTTTTTTCAAACACTCACACAGTAAATTTTGCAATGTCCATGCAACATTTAAAGAGTTAGTTTTGACTCTGAGTCAGTGAACATATGGTCCCACTCCACAGAGAGCAAAGTTTACACTTAGTGTGGTGTTAAATCCTTAGTGTCAATTCAGCTCTGGTAAGAGTAATTTTTTCACTAAGCCAAGTATTACTCCAGTTTACACTATGATATGTGGTAATTAAATTTTACACTATGAGGAAACTAACACTATGAATGTCATTTATTTATTGATACTAGACATAACAGTGTTAATCAAAATTAACTCCAGAGATGTTTATTCTAAATAAGTGTTTTGAATTATTGAAAAAAATTTGAAATTTCACCTTTACTCCTTTTAATAAATGTTGCAGTTTGATCAATACAACACCAACAATGAATCCAAATCATTGTCTTAATAACAGTTTATTAAAAGTAAAAATTAAACAGTAACCCTTTGACATTAAGAGTTTTGTTAAAAATAAGATTTTCACCGAATGTACAGTGTAAAATAAGTTAAACTAATAATAAAAACAACACAAATAAAGCCTTTAAGACATGACATTTTTTATGCCTTAGTCTAATATATGTAATATTTAGCCAACATCTGCAATCTTATTAATTTGAGACAAAATGGGTAAGAAAACATTTTGTGATTCCACAGCTCAGTGGCCCACACAACATATTTAACAACTTTATAAACATTTTACTGTACAGACAGATTTAGCTAAAAAAAACTGACATTCTAAACTCGTCCTCGTTTTCAGAGATCTTAAATGTAACCAATATGATGGCAGATGTTAGTTTCATTCAATTTAGAAGATAACAAGAATGATAACTTCAGCCACATTTTGGCAATCATCACAAAATGACTTTATTTCTTCTTTAAATTCTGTAATCAAATTTTCAGAATGAGTTTTATTTTTTTAAATCATGCATTTTGTGCTTCTACCTTCAAGTGAAATCTTAGTAAATAAGCATATTAAAATTGTTAGAACTTTAAAGCAATGGTCTAGGCTTCATTATATAGCAGTATGGAACTTTAAAAAGTAAAGAATCTGCTGACCCGGATTAGTGTGTGCATTGCCTAATGTAGGAGCTCTCTTTGCCAATTTCCATTTGAAATAAGGGAGATATGTTGTTGAGCATCATGCCAAATACAAAGTGTGCTTTGAAAAGTAAATCAAAACCTCCTAGAGAAGTGGCTGATTTGCATGGCATAACCTGCCTGTCCAGAATAATGAAGAACTGATGGATGGTGCTTTTATTCATGCAGACATCAAGTAGATAGGCTTGAGCAGTGGTGTTGATGACATCAATGTGTTCCTGGATGATTGTGTGGAACACCGTGCACAAGTGTTAATATTAATAAGGGTCCACCATTTATGTATATTTTCGTAAAATCTAAAATGTTAGGTTAACATGTAAATATAGACCTGGCTAAGATATAAAATCTAAATATTTAATATGTCATTAAAAGGGCTTACAGTCTTTCCAAAGTAGAAAAATGGCTGTGAGAAAATTCTGAAGCTTTTGAGATGAGGTGGATGAGGGTGGACATTTCCAGAGTAAAGAGTACTTGTCAGAAAAAATATCTTCCAATGGAAGTTATTATCTGCTTTGAAAATCTGAATTTTACACTGGTAAATTCAACTCCAGATGATGCTTTTGTAGCCACAGACACTGGTGACTCTTGTTTTGATACTGTTGGAACTAACAGCTGGCTTCCATACAGTGGACCATCAGATGCTACTGTCTTACTTGGAGAACTGGGTTGGCATTCAGGGTGGTGCTTTAGAGTGGTTTGGGTCTTATTTAACAGAGAGATGTTTTTTTGTTCATGTTGGAACTGCATGGCCCTCCACAGCAGCTCCACATCACATATGGGTGCCTCAAAGGTCCATTCTTGGGCCTCTTCTGTCTGTATTCACTTCTTCTTGAATCAGTTCTTCAAAAACATGGCATCTCCTTACACTTTTATGCAGATGACGAATATTCATGTCCCACTAAAAGGAAAATGCCTACTGTACAACACAACTCCTAAATTAAGGCATGAATGTCAATGAATTATTGGCACCTTAATGATAACGTGACTGAGGTCATGTTGCTTGGACCTAGTGAACCCTCCAAAGTGAGTGACATGGGTTTCTTAAGTCAGTATTTGAAAACTACAGCAACAAACCTGGGTGTGAGACTGGACAGTGATCTCAAACTTGATGCACAGATTCGTTCAATGGTCAAGTCCAACTTTTTTTATTTAAGACAACTTCCCAAAGCGAAACCTTTCTTTTCCTCGCACCACTTTGAGATTTCGATCCATGCTTTTATCACAAAACACAGGACTTTTCCTCATCAGTCTGGGGTTTTTGCATTTTTTGCAGGTGGTTACTATAGTAAGAAAGTAAACATGTGCGCCAATGTCCCAAATCATTAACATTTTTGTAATAACCAATCAATTTACATGAAAAACTGTCACAGATGTGCAGATATAATTTAATATTGATCTTATTTATGTCATGTCCTTTCAGCCACTTAACACGTCTTGTATCAGGCTGACACACTAACAGCTCAGTCATCATTCCACTATTGGTTTTACATTTCTATCTGCCTTTAGGGTACAAAAATCAACTGGTAGTTAAGGTGAGACCAAAGAACAACAAAAGTTGCTCATTGTCCTTCACAGTATTATTATTAACAAATATTATCATTAAATTCTCCTGGTTTCATTTTTTCCAGTATGTTTTTTAAACTATGAGGATACTTTGAAATGGAAATAGTAAAACTGTTACTTTTGTAAAAATCTAATACAACAACTAACCTAATTTTAAAGTTCCCTGTTCTAATTTTTGGTATGAAACAGTTTAATAGAATGGTTACACTGACATCCTGAGGCCACAGTAACAAACTGCATGTTATCAAGCTGAAATTATTATTATTATTACTATTATTGGTCAAAATTGGAATAAAGTAAAGGAAACCAGTCCTCTCCTGCTTTTTTCATTTCCTGAAAAAAGTCAAATAAAGAAATACATAAATAAAAATGTTTGTAACCAGAAGCTGAATGAGATAAATGACATAATCAGACAGGAAGTACACAGGTTAGATATCTGCAGCAGGGAGTTTGTATGACTGGTTACTGATAATAAGCAACATCACTGGAAATAATGAAGCATCACTTCAATCAGGAGAAAATACAACAGATTATGTGAAAGTAAAAACTTTATTAACGGCACATTTTCCCTGTTTGGATTTGTGAATTCACTCACTGAAGAACATGTACAAATCAATTTCTTTGTCCATAGAGTAGATCACAGTTCAGTCACTGCACAGTCTCTGTTTACAGCATGTTGGTCTCACGGGAGCCAGGCTGCAGAATCTGAAGAGAGAAAATGAGTCTAAGAGCTTTTCTAAACCAGGGGTAGAACAAGGCGTAAATCACAGGGTTCAGACAAGGACTAATACAAACCAGAAAGACACCAGAGGCTGCAGGTAAACCACTAAGAGGGTCAAGTTGTATGAGAGAGAGACAGTAAAATGGGCAGTAACACATTAAAAACACAAGTACAACAACACCCAGAGTCCTGGCTGCTTTCAGCTCAGATTTCTTAGTCGTTACAGTCCCTGAACATTGAAGTGTGACGGCTGCAACATGAGAGCGCATGGCCCGAGCCTGAGACACAGCCGTCACAAACACTCTCATATACAGAATTATGATCACAGTGATGGGAACAATAGATGATAAAATTGTGTCAAAAACCCCTGAAATGTAGTTAATGACAACACTGCACTGTCCATAACAGAAATTAAACTGGCCTGGTTCGATCAGATTGTCTTTATAAATGAGACCATTGTACAAAACAGAACAGATCCAACAGACACAAACACACATTTTAACTCTTGTCACAGTGACTCTGGTGGGGTAATGCAGAGGGTCACAAATAGCCACATAACGGTCGACTGATATAAGAACCATGACTCCTACTGAGGCAGAGAGAGAGATTGCAGCCACATAAACATGTAGAGAACACATGAGGTCACCAACAAACCAACAGTCTGTTTGTCGATGAGCTTCTACTATTGTCACAAGCCCCAAGAGAGAATCTGACACAGACAGAGAGAGGATGAGGAGGTTGGAGGGTGTGTGCAGCTGCCTGCAGGGACACAAAGACATGTAATATAATATCAGACATTAATGTAAAGTGATATGTCTTAAATGTGGCACATCTACAGATTTAACATTCAAGTTAAGTAACTTTCTTTAGTGAATCAAACTATTCACACTTATAAAAATAATCAGTTGTAAGTTTTGTTGAGTTTATCTTTGCCTGAAGTGGGAGACTGAGATGATGACGAGCAGGTTGAGAGTCATAGTGAACACAGAGGTAAAGAACAGCAAATACATGAGGACAATATCAGACTGACTGGTCTTTGATTTTTTGCAGGAGACGTTGAGGAGTTGAGGAAAACAGAGCTCTGCTCCGTCCTGGTCCTCCATCCTCAGAGAGAGGAGGAGGAGAAGCTGCAGCCCTGACAGCTTCTGACTAAAATTCTGTCAGAAAAGTGATTTATCAGTTATTGTCAAACCTTCATCCCTCCCCTTCTCTTTCTCTCTCTCTCTGAGTGCATGCTGGGAGTAAGTGTGAGCCTGTTGAGTCATGGAGCGAGTCTGTGAATGTTTTCAAATATATGACCAAATATATCAAGATATATTTGAATAAAATAGCTAAAAGCAACAAAATGCAAGAAAATAATAAAGCCAAAATCTCATGCTGGGTCAAGATCCAGGGAGAAAAATGTGTTTTAAGCTTTGATTTAAAAACAGCCATTGATGATGCCTGTCTAACTTCTAGAGGCAGTGCATTCCACAACTTAGGGCATTTGTATTGCTCCCTGATGATGGTGATGGTAAGACATGCATGGGTAAAGTTTGTGGAGATGAAAGGACAGAAGAACAACTGTGTGGGAAAAAAAACTGGTGAGATGTATTTTGAGGTTCAGCCAGGAAAGTCAGGTGAAGTTGGTACGATACGAGTCAGTGAAACAGGTAAAATGTGTGAGTCCCAGCCAAGTCAGTCAAGTGCAGCAATTGAGTCAGTTGGAGTGTGCAAGGTGCAGGATCCCCAGATACTGGTATATGTGAAGGTCAAGATAATGATGCTAGGTGACACAGAGGGGAAATGTACACCACGTAAACGTAGGAACAAAGTGAAAAGTGCTGTCAGTGAGGCTAAAGTGGGAAGAGTAGATACAGACAGAAAAGTGGACAAAAACTAAGCTCTTTCAGACGGCCGTGATAGTAAAGAGTGTCTGTTGGACACAAGTAGTGTGTCTCTTATAAGATAATTGGGGAGAGAAGAAAAGACAACCTACTCCGCAAAGATATTAAAAACCTTCCTCCAGGAAACCAAAAACATGAAGGGGGTCAAACTGGAGGATTTGATTTGTCAGCCAGGCATCACACGAGGAACAAAGAAGAGTCTGGTCTCTTCGACCATGAAATATTCAGTTTAAAGAAACTTAAAGTCCTTAGAGTCAAACGACAGCTTAATAAGAATGATGATTAAAACTGCACTGATTTGCATTTTATGTAAAATATTTACTGCTTCTATTTCACCTAACATGGATTTCTTTAGAGTGGGAAGTTTGACTATAAATGGGGCCAGAGGGGCGAGAAAAAGAGCAATGTTGTTTGAAACTGCTAAAATGAAGTGCATTGATGTTTTTTACAAGAAACGCATATTGACAGAGATAATGAAGCAGACTGGCATAAATAATGGGAAGGAGACATCATTCTAAGCCATAAAACTGCACTGATTGAAGGTGTGAGTTTCCTGATCTCCAAAGCTTTGTCTCCGCTTTCCCTGGAGGTGGAACATATTGTATGGTGGAGGTTTCTTTTAGTCAAAGCTCATTTTGATCATTTTTCCTTTGTTTTCATCAGCATCTATGCTCCAACTAATGGTACAGAGAGATCGTTAGAAAGAAACTTTGTGATGAATTAGATAAACGTGGTTCAGAAGACTTTTTGTTCTTGGGTGGTGACTAACTGTACCGAAAATGAATGTCTAGATCGTAATCACGCAGTGCCTCATCCGACTTCTCAACATGCATTGAAGCAGTTGATATACTTTCATGGCCTGGTGGATGTATGGAGAAGGATGCACAACAATTCCAGACAATACACATGGTCACACGTAAGAGAGAATTTTATCTCCTTAGCCCGACTTGATCAGTTTTACTCTTATAAACATCATTTTAGTGTTTTTAAAACATACAGAAATATACCGGTTAGTTTTACAGATCACTCTTTGCTTTTATGTAATGTTTTTATCAGAAACATCTTAGCAAAAAGTGCATATTGGTATATTAACTCTGTTTTGACTCTAGATAAAAAGTTTAGAGAGGCTCTTAGTTACTTATAGACTACCTTTAGAGATAGGAAGGGTTATTTTACATGTCTTGAGTAGTGGTGGGATCATGGAAAGACTCATGCTTCATTATTACAGTGATGATGCTTATTATCAGTAACCAGTCACACACACTCCCTGCTGCAGACCAAGGGGTTTTTTGAGACTGAGGTGTAAAAAAAAATGGCGTCAGCCAACTTGCTGGACAAAAAATTACAGGGTGCGTTGGTGAGGTCCCAATTACAGAACATCATGGTAATGGATGCTACCTCTAGCTTCTTCTTTGGGTTGGAAAAAAACAAGGGCAAAAAAATTAGATGACATACCTCTCCCCAATATGGTCCATGCATTTGTTACTTCTAAATTGGTCTACTGTAATTCTCCAGTTTTAGGCTGCCCCAGTAACTCTCTAAAAGTCTTCAATTAATCCAAAACGCTGCAACAAGATTACTGACTGGGATTGGTAAGAGAGATCATATTTTACCTTCATTAGCTTCTCTCCATTGACTTCAAATTAAATGTAGATTAGAATTTAAAACCGTTCTTCTTACATATAAACGGTCAACTCTATTATATCTCTCCTTCCCGGCTGAATGGTTGTACCAGCCATGTTGTTGGCCTGGGACTTTAGAAGGTTGTCATGTGTCATGGCTGTAGACTTCATCAGTTGATCCCACATTTCCATAACAAGTGAAATGATGTTCATACATTTAGTTGGGTCAGACTCCTCCCACATGTCACAAAATACACGCAGGGGACCTCTGGCCTGATGACCATAGATGGGCTCAAATGGTGAAAACCCTGTTGAGCTCTGGGGAACCTCCTGATTAGCAAAGAGCAGGAAAGGCAACCACTTGTCCCAGTATTTTTCTGTTTCTGAGACAAACTTCTTCAACATGTGTATTAGGGTTTTATTGAACTGCTTTACAAGACCATCAGTCTGAAGGTGGTAAAGAACGGTTCTTATCCTCTTAATACCTAAGAGTTTGTACACTTGAGAGAGTCTACAGCTCAGGAAATTGGGTCCCTGGTCTGTATGGATGTTCTCAGGAATGCCAACCTGCTGAATAAATCTTAAAAAAATGAAAATAAAAAATGTTACCTGACCGACTCTTTTCAACTGGACCAACTATGTCACGAAGATGTTCAAAAGGTGTAGAGAGTGCAACAGGTAAAAATGCAGCACTGGTACCTCTCATCCCACTTCCAGTAATCTAAACACCATTTACAGTTTTCTTTGGCTTGTGTGTAAATTCCAGGTCAGTAAAATATTTTGTCTATTCTATACCCCAAAGGGTCTGTCCATGATATGGTTTGCCCTGCCTTCAGCACCTCTGCCCTTGACCCTTCAGGAAAACCAGCGGTTTACCTTCATGTGACTGTCATCATTTTCTAAACTTTTCTTAAACTCTTTTCTAAAACAATTCAGCCAATGGGCTTGTTCAGCCTTTCCTCTTGTTTGACCCCTAAAGCTTAAGCTATTTGTTCATTTTGGAATAGCAAAAGTTGCAGTGTGTCCAGGTGGTGCCTGATGATGGGCCTTTGGCATGATGTGTGAGTAACTTGACTGTCTGTAAACACTGCCGCAGTAGGCATATCTGAATTAGTAGAATCAAGCCCATGAGTGGCTGTCAACAGCATCAAGCACAGTAGAGTGGGAAAACAACAGGGCTTGGTAGGAGCAACTCTGGGTCTCCAAACATGTTTGAACAAACGTTCCCTGCAGCTCTGTATGGTGCTCAACTGCTTCAGACAGTCCTCCATTGTGCCGCTGTCCAAAAAGTCACCATCACCAGTCTGAAGGACTAAAGGCCTCTTGCCCTGATGTCTGTGTTCATGAAGTCATTTGAGAATCTGGTGCTTAATGACCTCTTGCCTGGCAGCTCAATCTCCAACATCCTTCTACCAATATATTCACTATCCCTCCTCTGCACATGTCCATACCATCTCAATCTGGCCTCTTTGACTTTGTTGCTAACACAGGCAACGTGCGCTGTCCCCCTGATGAGCTCATTCCTTATTCTGTCCAACCTTGTCACTCCTAAGGAGAACCTCAACATCTTCATCTCTGCTGCTTCCATCTCTGCCTCTTGTCTCTTTCTCACTGCTACTGTCTCTAACCCATAGAGCAGAGCTGGTCTCACCACTGTCTTGTACACCCTTCCTTTGAGTCTGACTGACAATCTTCTGTCACACAACACTCCTGACACTTTCCTCCACCCACTCCAACCCGCCTGCACTCGCCGTATTATTGATAAAACAATTTGTAATTATCTATCCTAGATTGGGGAGTGTTAAACAGTGTTGTTAAAAAGTACAGTAGAGACAGAAATTCACTGATAAAAGTGCTGAAATAATTCAGATGTGATAATATTAATCTTCTGTAGAGAGATAGAGGTCAGCATGTGCATGCGTTGTTTGCCAAGTTGGCACCGGTTTTTGTGGCTGCTCGTCTCCTGCTCGTTTTACCATTGGTGTTTATTTATTTTCAGTTTATTTTTTATTAAGTCTCTGCCGGTTTATGATCGGCAGTTCCTTCTGGATCTTCGAAATAATGTTAAGGATCTGTGCATATTTGATCCTTGTGGACAAAAAACTCTGCTGCGGCTCCTATTCGGAATGCTGACTCACCTGTTACAGGCCTCGGCTCTTCTCCCTCGGCGAAAATGTCGATGCGGTAAAGGCAGTGGTCAGCTGGTGAAGCTGAGGACCCGTCTGGCACGATCCCCCTGTTTCTCCTGAGCAGGACATGGATTGCACCTTCCCTAGGTTTTGCCCTGGAGTTTCCTGGACCCTATCAAAGCCTGCCTGACACCTGTTGCGGGCAGTGATGAGATTTTCCAGTGTCTCCACCCCTGCTCTCCTCGGTCATGCCAGCGCAGAGTAAATCCCCATAACCTGAGGGCACTTCCTCTGCTTTCCTGCGCTAAACCGCAAGCCCCAGTATAAATCGGCTTACTGAACGCCAGATTGCTGACCAACAAACGTTGGTCGAGCCCGTAACACTCTCACTTTTGGAGAAAGTGATTAACCACATTAAGACATGAAGTGGTACAACCCCTGCTTAAGAAACCAGGTCTTGACCACACTGAGTTGGCAAATTTTAGGCCTATCTCCTAGCTGCCCTTTATTTCTAAAGTTGAAGAAAATGGTTTATGTGCAGTTAAAACTTTTTTAGTTGAGCAAAATCTTTTAGAGGTTTTTCAATCCGGTTTTAAAGCCTTGCATAGGACAGAGTCAGCATGTCAGTCGATGAGCTTCTACTGTTAAAATGGGCAGTAACACATTAAAAACACAAGTACAACAACACCCAGAGTCCTGGCTGCTTTCAGCTCAGATTTCTTAGTCGTTACAGTCCCTGAACATTGAAGTGTGACGGCTGCAACATGAGAGCGCATGGCCCGAGCCTGAGACACAGCCGTCACAAACACTCTCATATACAGAATTATGATCACAGTGATGGGAACAATAGATGATAAAATTGTGTCAAAAACCCCTGAAATGTAGTTAATGACAACACTGCACTGTCCATAACAGAAATTAAACTGGCCTGGTTCGATCAGATTGTCTTTATAAATGAGACCATTGTACAAAACAGAACAGATCCAACAGACACAAACACACATTTTAACTCTTGTCACAGTGACTCTGGTGGGGTAATGCAGAGGGTCACAAATAGCCACATAACGGTCGACTGATATAAGAACCATGACTCCTACTGAGGCAGAGAGAGAGATTGCAGCCACATAAACATGTAGAGAACACATGAGGTCACCAACAAACCAACAGTCTGTTTGTCGATGAGCTTCTACTATTGTCACAAGCCCCAAGAGAGAATCTGACACAGCCAGAGAGAGGATGAGGAGGTTGGAGGGTGTGTGCAGCTGCCTGCAGGGACACAAAGACATGTAATGTAATATCAGACATTAATGTAAAGTGATATGTCTTATGTGGCACATCTGCAGATTTAACATTCAAAAACATTGTCAGCGAAGAAGAAAAAACGTCTTGTATAAAGATGTGAAGTTATTTACACACTAACATTATCTAGCATATCAAACGGTTCACACTTATAAAAATAATCTGTTGTATATTTTGTTGTGTTTATCTTTGCCTGAAGTGGGAGACTGAGATGATGACGAGCAGGTTGAGAGTCACAGTGAACACAGAGGTAAAGAACAGCAAATACATGAGGACAATATCAGACTGACTGGTCTTTGGTTTTCTGCAGGAGACATTGAGGAGTTGTGGAAAGCAGAGCTCTGCTCCGTCCTGGTCCTCCATCCTCAGAGAGAGGAGGAGGAGAAGCTGCAGCCCTGACAGCTTCTGACTGAAACTCTGTCAGAAAACTGATTTATCATTTTCTGCCATAACCTTCAGCCCCCTCTCTCTCTCTGTCTCTCTCTCGCTAATTACATCACATCCTCATATCCATCAGTTACTCTTTTTTTGCTACTTCTGCCCTTTCTTCCCTTGCATTTAGAGTTTTGATTGTTTTACGTAAGTAGTGGTGGTAATAAGTTGCTTCCTGCCCGTTTTATGTCGATACAATATAGTGGTTGTTTGCAAAGTTTTGTTTGGTGTTTTTTGACAAAATAAATTTTACAACTTTTTGCACCATTGCCCTGACAGTACCTATTAGAAAAAAAGGAACATGGTTGTTTTTAATCAAAATACATTTAACCACAAGAAGAAAAGAAAATATGACAGAATTTAGTGTATTATTGTTATGAATGGGGCATATTGTAAAACAATTACAGCAGTGAATTCATTCATAGTGGGATAAACCATCCTAAACCAACAGCTTTATGATCATCTAACGGCATGTTGGTCTCACGGGAGCCAGGCTGCGGTATCCGAAGAGACAAAATGAGTCTGAGTGCTTTGGTAAAACACCTGTTTGGACAAAGTTCACTTTGTCAGTAGTTGTAATCAGTTGTGTTTCACAACCTGGCTCAAAGGCAGGACAAATTCAAGAGGACCACACATGATATTTCCACATAATTTTATCTTAAGTTAACTAAAATAAAATACAACCTATAAACCTCTGTAACATCAGTAGTGTGGTGACTGTATGGATGGGTGACATATTAACTAAAATAAAACATAAAATAAAGAAAACAACTTAAACCAAATAACAAACCATGTGCCCAGGAAGAGAGAGACAAAATGGCTGAATCCACCAGCTTATATAGCCGGACAGAAGTCAAAACAATTACAACTTCCTGCCAACGAAAGTCCAAGGACTGCCCACACAAGACAGCCCAGACAGGAAGTAAGAAGGCTGTCACACCCTCCACCTTAAGAACAAAGTTCAATCGTATATTCTGAAAGAAAAAATAAAAGTTAAATGTTCAATATAAAAATATATATAAAAAGAAAACAATATTATCTCTACAGAAAATCAGTCCATTTCAGCACTGAATATTACAGTTTGAAAACAACCTCTGGTGACTCACAGCCAGTCATCTTGAGTACCTCAACCAGCCTAAAGGACGCAAATCAATTAAGGAGCACAAAACTTTAATCTTGTACTAAATTTAGTACAGATTTGGACAAACTGTTTACGGTAATGAAACACGAGAAAGAGCATCAGCAACCAGATTTTCAGTGCCCCTAATGTGCCTAATGTCTAAGTGATAAGGTTGCAAAAATAATGCCCATCTCATTAATCGCTGATTTGGATTGTAGGATGACGGACGGGTTCTCTATGGTTGAGGTGAGTAGGTGGCAAAACTGGGAGTAACCAAAATCGGCTGACAACGTCAGGGAGAAAACAGGCACAAAGTAACAACAGAAAACCAGGTATGTGGAAAAGTAACAAAACAACGAGTCAAGAGCTCTGACAGAAACAAAGTAACAAATCATATACTCATGAAGGTTCTTGGCGTCGTCGTGGCAGTGGTGAAGAAGAAGCACAGATTAACAAGGTGCGTGGTCGAAACTAAGACGAGGAAAATTCTCTGGCTATGAAGAAATAGACTTGGCAAAAGCTTGGCGTGGCGTGGAGCGAAACATGAACGATAATCTGGCACTGAGGAAATGTGCCGGCATGGTATAAATACGAGAAACACAGGTGAAACATATGAACTAACAAGAGGGGAGGAGTGCAAGGCGGAGACAGACAGGACCGTAACCAGGGCAACACAGATCAACACCGAGACCGTGACAGTACCCTCATGCAACGGCCGTCTCACTGACGCCCCCAGGCTGGTCAGGATGCTCAGCGGTGGAACCACGAAATCAAACCAGGATCAAGAATAAAACGAGCAGGGAACCCATGCGCGCTCCTCGAGGACCGTGACCCCTCCCAGTCAACCAGATACTGAAGACCCGGCCCCTACGGCGAGAACGCAACAACTTGTTCACAGAAAAGGCCGGGCGTCATCAATGAGTCGGGGCGGAGGTGGGGGCCTAGCGGCGGGTACCAGATCACTGGACCTGACTGGTTTGAGAGCGAGAGACATGAAAGCGTGGGATGAACTTTGAGTGATCCAGGGAGTCGTAACCTCACCGCCACGGGATTAATGATCTTAGCCACGGGAAAAGGACCAATGAACTTCCGGAGCCAGCTTACGGCTCTACGCGGAGGGAATGTCCCCGCGGAGAGCCAGACCCGCTGACCGACTTGATACTGAGGTGCGTGGCTGCGGCGGCTGTCAGCATACTTCTTATAGGCTGCGGAAGACCTGAGCAACACAGCCCGCGCCCGTCTCAGGCCAGCTGACAACGCCGAACAGAAGCGTGAGCGGAGGGAACAGAGACTCTCCTTCCCTGGACTCAAACAGCGGAGGTTGGTACCCGTAGACCACTTGGAAAGGAGTGAGTCCCGTGGCGGAGGGCGGCAAAGGAGTTATGCATGATACTCGACCCAGATCACATTCTTGGACCAGGAGGGCGGCTCCCGAACACAGGGAGGCGGGAGACCGACTTCTAGATCCTGGTTTAACCGCTCGGTCTGCCCGTTGGACTGGGGATGGAAACCGGAGGACAAACTGATGGACACACACTAGCAACCTGAAAACTCCTTCCAAAACCGGGATACAAACTGGGGACCCGGTCGGAGACAACGTCACGAGGGAGGCCATGTAAACGAAAAAAACATGAGTAATGAGGAGTTCAGCAGTTTCTTTGGCAGTGGGCAGACCAGGCAGGGGGAATGAAGTGGACCATCTTTGAAAATCTGTCTACAACAGTGAGTATAGCTGTGTTGCCCTGAGACGGAGGAAGACCAGTGAGCGAAGTCTAAGGCTATGTGGGACCAGGGGCGCTTAGGAATGGGAAGTGGTAACAAAAGACCAGCTGGACGACTGTGACTTGATTTGGATTGGGCACAGGCGGGACATGCCAACTACAAACTCCCGGTGTCCTTACCAATGCGTGGGCCACCAAAAGCGTCGGCGGACAATAAATAGTGTGCGAGAGACTCCCGGGTGACAGAAAAGCGTGAAGCATGACACCAGTCCAGCACTTTGGACCTGAGTTCATCTGGGACAAAAAGAAGGTTAGATGGACAGGTGGAAGGAATGGGCGTGGTGGCATGAGCTCGCGACAACCTGTTCCTCGATCTCTAATCGAGTGAGGGCTAGAGCGAGCGGAGGGGGCAAAACAAAAATCGGGTTCTTGAGAGTTAGGGGCCGGATCAAAGAGGCGAGACAAAGCGTCTGCTTTGCAGTTCTTGTGACCAGGACGATAAGCTAGGGAGAATAGAAACCTGTTGAAAAACAAAGACCAGCGAGCCTGTCGGGAGTTGAGTCTTTTGGCCGACTTAAGATATTCTAGGTTTTTGTGATCGGTGAGTACAATGAAAGGCAGTTTGGCCCCTTCCAGCCAGTGCCTCCCACTCCTCCAGAGCCAACTTCACAGCTAACAACTCACGGTTGCCAACGTCGTAATTCCTCGGCATCAGAAAGTCGGCGTGAGTAGAGCGCACAGGGTGAACCTTTTGATCAAGCTCAGACCGCTGGGACAGTACGGCCCCACCCCGACATCGGGAAGCATCCACCTCCACTATAAACTGCCTCAGGGTCAGGGGAGTGAGGATGGGAGCTGAGGAGAAAGCGCCCGCCTTCAATCGGAGGAGCGCGAGACTCGGCCCGAGGTTCCATAGAAATGGACTTTTAACAGAGGTGAGTTTGTGTAGAGGCGGAGATGGGTACTAGTAACTCTTAATGGGCGTCTGTAAGTTATGCAAACCCCAGGAGCGCTGCAGCTGCTTACGGTTTTACAGGCGTGGGCCAGTCGCTGACTGCACTCACCTTCCCGGGTCCATCTCCATACTGCGAGATGATGTACTCAGGAAGGGAGACGGAGGATGAATGGAATTCACATTTCTCTGCTTTGACAAATAAGTTGTTCTGAAATAAGCGACTGAGGACCTTGCGCTACGTGTGTGACATGTTCGGTTTCAGGCGGGGAGAAGATCAGAATATCGTCAAGATAAACAAACACAAACTTATTCAGCATGTCTCCCAGCACATCATTAACCAGGTTTTTGAAAAACAGCGGGGCGTTGGTCAGGCGAAGAGGGCATGACAAGGTACTCGAAATGACCTGCGAGTGTTAAAGGCGGTTTTCCATTCATCCCCCTCACGGATGCGGACCAGATGGTAAGGCGTTGCGGAGATCTAACTTTGAGAAAACCGTGGCACCCTGCAGTAAGCTCAAGCGCCAGAGGATATGAGGAAGCGGAGTAGGCGGTGCGGACGATGATTTGATTGAGGCCCGATGTAATCGATACATGGGCGGAGGCCCCCATCCTTCTTACCCGACAAGAAAAAACCCTGCACCGCAGTGCGAGGAAGAAAGGGCCGGATGAGACGACCGCCAAAGACTCAGTAATGTATTTCTCCATCGCCTCGCGCTCCGGTCGGAAAGTGAATACAATCCTCCACGAGGCGGCATGGAGCCTGGCAAGGAGGTCAATGGCACAATCATAAGGGACGATGGGGGCAGAGAGGTAGCTTTACATTTGCTAAAGACCATCTTAAGATCATGATATACCTTAGGGATCTTTGAGAGGTCTATATCCTCACTAGAGGTCCTGAGGGAGGGAGTAGAAAAGTAGAGCAGAGGGCCTGGCGGAGACAGAGGCTTGAACAGGAGGCGCCCCAACTCCTACTCTCCCTCCACCCAATCGATCTGGGGGTTATGGCAGGCTAACCAGGTGGAACCAGAGGATGAGAGGCTGCTGAGGACTGAATAACCTGGAATGTAATTTTTTCATGGTGATTGTCTATGTGCATGGCGATGGGTGCTGTGCAGGGCACCAGGATTCAGAATGTGGCCGTCTAAAGCTCGGATAACTACTGGTTTTAACATGAGGGTTCAGGGAAAGAGCGCAGCTTGCGGGCTAAACCCTCATCAATGAACTCAGAAGTCCGCTCGGAGTCAATAAGTGCAGCCAAGGGAACCCGACCGGTCAGCAACCTGCAGAACAACCTGGAGACAGGGGCGAGGAAATGGGAGTGGGTCAGAAGTAGAGTGGCTCAGCAGTTTCCCCCTTGTTCCTGCTGAGCCTTGTCTTTTAACGGACAGGACCGAGAATTCTGTGGTCAAGCGGCCACAACAGAAACAAAGTCCATTCCGGGACCGGCGCTCCACGCTCCTCCGGTGAGAGTCGCGTCTACCCAGCTGCATAGGTTCAGGAGGGCTCAGTTTGGGGACTCAGTTTGGGGGCTCACTTGGGGACTCCTGTTGAGGCAGCTAGTGAGCATGAATCAGAGTTAGGCAGACCCGAGGCACTGGCGTCTCGCCCATTCTATGGTACACACGAGTGCATAATTCTATGAGTGAATCGAGGACTCTGGCAGTTCACGGGGAGCTACGCTCGTCTTTTAATGACTCTGACAAACAGCATGAAAAAATCTCTCCCGCAGAGCAGGTTCATTCCACTGGCAATCTGCGGCCAGAAGTACGGAATTGAATGGCGTACTCTGCCACAGAACTGTTGCCCTGCACCAGCTGAGAGAGAAGAGCAGAGGCGTCACAGTCTGACTTGGTAGGTCCGAAAACTCGAAGCAATTCCTGGCAAAACTGTTCAAAGGTGGATGTGGAAAAATGAATCGTTCCCACTCTGCCGTTCCCCACAGCCAACCCTCCGGTGAGCGTGAGGCAGCGTACGCTATCGTGGGCGTCCTCGGTGGGAAAGGCAGGCGGTCTGAGCCTGAACAACGGTTGCATTTTACTATGAAGGCCCTGCAAATTTAGTGGGTCTCCTGTGAGCGGCTCGGAGAACCGTAAGACTCTAATTGTACCGAGGCGGGGGCTGTGGCAGCTGGTGGTGATGGTGGTAGTGGATGAGCGGAGACAGAGAGCTGTAGCTAAAGCGATTTACTGCACGAGTGTCATGGTGTGTAGGTCGGCCTGCATGCGGGAAGCTAGACTGGTGTCACTGATGGACTATGGCGCTCTCGACCCTTTTCTTTCAATCACTCGCCTTGGTGGAGTCCATGGTGGCCAGATTATACTACACAGAAGGGCGCGTTTAGAGGACCCAAATAGAGGCAAGGACGAGCGACTGGAAGAAAATGGTTTATTGAAGGGGAATGAATGAAGTGAAAGACGTGGAAGGCTTCGGCCGGGTAGGAACACCCGGGATGGCTCACGGCAGGGGAGTAATGGTAGGATCTGGAGGTGGGGAAGAAGACAGGTGAGTAGGTGAAATGACAACAGAGGGGAAACTTATGAATGAATAGTGTCTTACGGAATCTATGGAGAGCTGGTAGGATGACGGACGGGTTCTCTATGGTTGAGGTGAGTAGGTGGCAAAACTGGGAGTAACCAAAATCGGCTGACAACGTCAGGGAGAAAACAGGCACAAAGTAACAACAGAAAACCAGGTATGTGGAAAAGTAACAAAACAACGAGTCAAGAGCTCTGACAGAAACAAAGTAACAAATCATATACTCATGAAGGTTCTTGGCGTCGTCGTGGCAGTGGTGAAGAAGAAGCACAGATTAACAAGGTGCGTGGTCGAAACTAAGACGAGGAAAAATTCTCTGGCTATGAAGAAATAGACTTGGCAAAAGCTTGGCGTGGCGTGGAGCGAAACATGAACGATAATCTGGCACTGAGGAAATGTGCCGGCATGGTATAAATACGAGAAACACAGGTGAAACATATGAACTAACAAGAGGGGAGGAGTGCAAGGCGGAGACAGACAGGACCGTAACCAGGGCAACACAG